>CAEFZX010028323.1:0-40613 GCA_903066825.1 Alfaro cultratus
TTCCCACACACACAAAAAAAATATATATATATATATATATATATATATATATATATATATATATATATATACAAAAACGAGGATCTGGTTGAAACTAAAGGTTTTATCCTAAGAAGATCCTGTGCTCTTGGTGTTTTGTCAGGTGAAAGGTATTAATCTCCAACCTGATCTATTAGAAGTGTATGTCAGTCTCAGTGGAAGACATATCTGGTCCTGGATAAAAAGTGCATCATATTAAATACAGAGGATATCACAAATAAACACATGCTTTCTGAGCTGCATACTGTGAAAAAATAAACAAAACAAAGCACAAAAGACTTTTTGTTAGTCAGAGTTAGCAACGTTTGCATGGAATTTAATACTAATCATTTACAGTATTTACAGCTTATCTTTTATAATGCATATGTAATTGGTTATGTAGGTCATGTTGATTTGCTCATGTGAGGATGATCCTAGCAGCCCTTCTGATGCAACAGGAGTACAATATGCCATGCACATACAATAGGTTATTTACATGAGTTTAGATGAACATTGTTTCCTAATAATTTCGAAGCAGTTGGAAGTTAAGAACCGTAATGTGTCAAACAAACAAATGAGGCAAATTGGAGACAGACTGTACCACTGCATGGCTTGCAATTTCAGACTGAGATTCAGCTAAACATCTTCAGTGGTCACCATACTGTTTAAGATCTACCATGCTTATTTTACATAAACATGTCAAAAATGAACAAAAGTCTCCTTTCAGGAACTTTAAAATCTCACATGTACAAAAGTAAACCATCACTGGGTGAGTTCAGAGTTTGTTGTTTTTCAGTCACAGCTATTGACTTGCTTGAATAACTGGATAATTAATAATATTTCAAGATTATTTATTTATGTTAACATGCAAGTGCCCTGTGGGTGAGTATTAAAGTATTATTTCTTTTAGAGTTTAATTTAGAAATGATTGAAGATTAAGATACGATAAAATCTTGGAGATTTTCTTTAAATGTCCAAAGCCATAGTTAAATGTTCTCACAATATTTAAGAGGAGGAGCAGAGTTTAAGTAAAAACAAACAATGCAGTCATTAATAGTAAGGACTGAAGTCTTTACTATTAATGCCCTTAAAGTCTGTCTTTAAGTACATTAATTTTGAAAAGGGGATTGGACTGCCTTGGATTTCTTGTCTGCAGTGCGGTCCGCTCTGCAGAGCTGAAACTTTTCTCTTTGATGGGGATTTTGAAGGACAGATAGTCTTCTGGATTAATAGTAATCCACAGAACTGACACAAAGATCTAAGTTTCAGACAAATGATTTGGCTTTAGTAAACACTATGCTGACTCTGAACTGGTCTGGACATGGATTCTGAAGCATTTTTATTCAGTCAGATGGATCTTGTATTTGAGGAATACGCCTGTGTTGCAAGAAGCTTTGCCTCATATGTCTGAGCCATAGAACAACTTTGATGACCCATGAGCCAAAATGCTTAGTAATGTGGCACAGAAGCTGAAACAAGCGGTGAGGACGACAGCAATGGTCTTCAATGCAGTTGGTGTGCATAAAAATATCGTCAGCAGCAGCAGAATGAGTTTGATGAAGACTGTAGCTATGTGTTTTAAGTCTTCAAAAGTGCAAAGCTGAACTAAAAACACACAAGTTGCGACAAAGAGTCCGTTGCTGTCAACAGAAGAATGAAGACATGAACAAAGTTTGGAGCTCAGTAAGTATCGGCTACAGGTTCTTCCTCAAAGACTCAGATTGGTATCAGGGACAAAAACATCCTGACTGAAAATATCGACTTTCGAATCAACATTGACAAGTGTTTTACTTGCAGATCTTCACCATTCATATTTATAAATCCTATAAATATCTTGTCACAATCAGATGTGATTTTACTCCTACTTAATTAATACAAGACTGCATGATCATCATTATCAAAAAAAGATCATTCCTTTCTGTGCAAATCATAAAGCTTAATATCAGCAACAAATGACATTTTCATCAGTTGTGGTTAAATTTCCAAGAACTTGATTCTGTGTATATCTCTTTTGGACTCATGTCTTAGGTTTAGTTCATGCCGAAATATAAGAAATTCACAAACTTAATCAATAGCGTAACAATATAATTCTGTGAGTAAAATTACCTAAAATACTTAAAAAATATGAATAAATGTGTTGGTAACATGTTGGGCTTCAGCCAGTGGAAATCAGAAATGACAGACGTTACTCCGGAGGGTTGAGCCCTGTTGCATCCAGAACCACGACTGGCTACAACTTCCCGTGCATCGTAAGACCATTTAATAAATAACATATCTATAAGTATTTTGTGACTATCATTGTTACACAAACATCTTTGCTTTCGGGGAGGAACAATGTGACCAAGATCAGTGGATAAATTTATTTTAGATTTAAAACTAAATGTGACTGATTTCCATCTGGTTTTATTAGTTAAAGAAAAAAAGTTACAATCCGAGGGTTGGACTTCAACTGTCTGCACATTTTACCGTAAGGACTCTTTCCTCAACCAACACAACAGATTTAACTTACATTCCCCAGCAGTGGCAAAGACGTAGAAAATGTGTGCTATCAGTGTTTGTTATACATTATTTGCATAAAAGCTACATGTAGAGATATGCATTTGATATACTGAGAGCAAATATATGAGTAACAGATAGTTGTATAAACTGTTTTAGTACAAGAACAGACAGAAAGAAGAATACTGGATAAACCAGGAGTGGAAAATAAGAGGATAAAGGAAGACAAAATTGCTATTTTTCCCGTGTGTCTCCATGCAAAAGTGATTCTGCAATGACTCTGACAGGAGCAAACGTACTTTTAAGGAAGAATTTTAGTTAAACATTTAAAATGGCAGCTCACTTAAAGCTGCGGACATGGAAGACATACATAATAGATTTTCTGTCACTCCTTGCACCCGCAAGGAAGCAAGGTGAATCAGACATTAAACCTTCAGAGCCCTGCACTGGAAACCTGGTGATGTGCTAACAGCTTTTCTGTGCCAATGGTATTGTGGACTAACATACCTCAGTCCCTTAGATGTGTGATGCATCTCCAATGAGAGATGAATCAGCCTTTGTGTGCTTCAGACAGCTACAGACACTCATGGGCTGGCTCATCTTTCTTGGATATTAGGGATCTATTTGTTTTTTCTTTAACTGTCTGGATTGGAGAGTGCACAACATGGGAGGGTTGGTGGTAAAGAGGTGAACAGTGATTGCGCTGTTTCCCCGGTTTCTGTAAACCGGTGCTTTTGCAGCGGCAGAAAGTGGCCCTGAGTTATCAATTGACGTTGGGAGCAGGGATGTCTGGCCCCTGGGGCAGCAGTGAGGCTGCAGTTGGGTGCATCTTCCTCCCTATGTGGAATATTTCTCCTCCTATCCCAGTTCACCACACTTCTGCTCTTTCACCCTTTGCATGGACCCCGCTCTTCTCTCTGCTCCACATGTGAAGGCGATGGCTGGCTTTGATGAGAGGAGGAACGCTGCTGCCCCCTGGTGGTCCCTGTTCTCCATGTCCTGACTGTTCTGACCCCAGCCGACAGCACAGGCTGCTCCTGCAGAAAAGGGAACACACACAAATGTGCGTGTTTAGAGAGATTCTTAAATTTTTCTTCGAGCTTTGATGAGATGACTACTCTCATTTGTCTTCATTTGCTTTCCACAAGTTTTTGTTAAGTAACGTTTTCTTAATTAAAAATGTTACTAAGGAATTTCTGAGGAGGAAAACAAATTACTCAATGAAAAATCTTTTTAAGTAGGATTTTGTGGAGAGCCAATCAATATTTAGTATCTTACATGCAGCGAATAATGATCTTGATTTAGGTAAGAAATCATAGGGATCCAGTTGCAAAGCAGTTTTCTGCCATTTTAAAACCACTCCTGTCTGAAGGGACAGGATCCTGGGTTGTTTTGGGATTTTTCTGTGTTTATATTTTTGATCATTTGCTACCTATGTTTGACTTTAGTTATTCTTTGTTTTAATCAAATCAACCTCCATTCTGTCTTACTTTAAGTCACTCTGTTCTTAGTTATTTTAGTGAGATAATGTTTATAGTTTCTGTCTCCCTGACTCTACCTACTCCCTGGCTCCCCATGTGTTTACCTCTGTATTTTTGTAAGTTGTTTTGAAACTATTAAAACTTATTTCATTATTTGTCTCCTGGATTCTGGCTTGCGATTTGGTGTCCCACAAACACAGTAACAGAAAGTTATAAATTTGTAGCCTGACAGTTTTTGTGCAGCATAAACCTTTATTCTGAATTTTGGACATTTATAGTGAAAACCACTTTTCTTTCCCCATGAAGACAGATGTCTAACAATCTGGACACAAAGCAAGAATTTCTAGCATCTTTTTCTGTTCCACACCTGCACCCATTATAAAAACAAGACACAACAACTTCCTTCCTCTTGAAACACCGCAGCCGTTCCAGGATTCAACATGTCCCCTGTTTTCTGTGCCGTCAGAGAGAACATGCTCTTTTAAGCAACATCTGGAGACATCCTCCACAATCTTATTTTCTATTTTGGAATCACAGCTGCCATCTCAACCAGCTATAAGGTTTCTGATTGCAACTCCACAGGACCCTATTTAAAAAACTTTTTTTTTTTTTTTTTCGGATGAATGAGGTTATAAATTAGAAATAAATGACACATGCTTTAACTCATAAAAAAACACAAAAAACATTCAAACAAACAAAAACATTATTTTCTGCTCACCTGCATCCGAGGCTGGGATCATTCTATCAACTCTTGAGTCTCTGAAAACTGTTTTGGACAAAAAAGGAGAGAAGGTGAAGCAAATTAATGGAACTTCAATATAAGTTTAACATTTTAGTTGGCTGTGTGTTTGCACCTGCTGGCTGGAGTTGGCTGAAGGTGGGGTGACCATATTTTGGTCCTGTAAGGGATTAACTGGGGCAGAACAAGGGAGATGTGTAGCTCGCCAGTAAATTTCCAGGTACTCCGCGAGGTGGTCGCAGGCTTCTTCCAGCTGATTCTCATCCAGGATTACGTCAAACATCTCCTGAAAGACCAAAAGCACAAAAAGTACTTTAAAAACTCTCTTTTTTTAGTTTTTGTTTTCTAATCAGAACTTTCTGTGTCTTTTCTCCCATCAGACACTGGAACTAGTCTGTTGGATTGCTCATGTACATTTTGCTGTTTGCTTATTAATGTGTGCTGTACCTTTTTAAATAAAACAGATGGACTTAGATTGGAATTAAAACAGAGGGACATACAGGAGGACACTGAGCCAGCTTGTCCCCGGCCATCATCTGGACATTGAGGTGCTTGCTTTGGGACTTCCCTCGAGACTTTATCAGCCTCTGAAGAACCTGTAGGATGAATCAAAGACAATGATTGTTTTTTTAAAGAAACATTGGTCTCACTAAATCAATTCCTTTAGTTTATTTCCTCTCCTTGACTTGATATTTAGCCTGAAAATCCAGAAATATTTTGCTTGCAAAGCTGTGGTGTGAGCGAACCCCCACATATTAATAAACTGTCTAAAACAGAGTAAAAGTAAAACAGTAAAAGATTTCTTCAGGAAAACAATTTTTAATGTAAACAATTTAATGACTGAAGTCTAAATTAACAGACATGGTAAAAGAAACAAACAAACAAAAAAACTCATTTAATGAGTACTATACAATGAGTACAGCAATACTGGAAATGAAAGCCTGAACTATTTGACCTGATAAAATCAAAGCAGCTTCCATGTATTAAAACAGACTGGTTCACTGTTGCGCATTTTGAAAAAAGACTATAAACCTGTTTTGATTGATCCTTTTTCAAAACATAATGCAGGCTTTACTGTACTTTGGGTGATGAAACTTTAACATAGACGATGATGGGAGCCAGAGATGTTTTGAGGAGCTGGGCTGGATGGTTGATGGTATCTGCATCCAGGACGACCAGCTGAAGAGACTTTGCCAACTCAAAGATCCTCTCTATCTCACTCTGGACTTCAGCTGAGAGCAAACCAGAAAGAAAAACAACATTTACTGGAATCTATTTTTAACTCAAGAGTCAGTGGAGGTATCTATTCTTAGCGCTTATTGATCTTCATTCACCACCAAAAGATTGAAGGCAGCTTTTCTCGTTATTTACCCAGACTAGAGCGAGTGTTGGATCTCTCCATTATGGCCTTCTTGTTCAGCACCGAGCGCTTTGCCAGGGACAGATCAGCGGTCACCCGTGTAATAGTGATCCTGAGGAAGGAGCGTCTTATCACATCTTATCAACTACTGTTCCATTTCAAAGGAGTGAAACTGTACTCTCAGGGAGCTAAAAATAATTCCTCATCATGCTGTATCCTACCCACCGTGAAACGTGATAGGCAGAACACCACAATGAACTCAGACAGTGTTTGTGCAGCAGAGACAGCCGTGCTCACCTGTCAACAAATCTGTGCTTTAGGAAGTCAAACAAGGCTTTCTGCATCATGTCAGTCACCTAAGTGAAACAAAGTGCAAAGAAGTCAGAAAATAAGTGTTTTAATAACACAATGAAGACACAATTTATCTTATCTTCATCTGGTTTGTAAGACTTTGTTCTCTTTCTCATTACAATCACGTTCCAGATCATTAGACCCTGGTACAAATATTGTTTTCGCTGGACTATAAGTATATTCCTTAATTTTGGCTTTTAATTTTTAGGCTAGTAGGCCTGCTCAAGTAAAAATAACAATTGTCAGTGATTATTTTCTGAAGCTGTGAGAAATTGACCATTTGAGGCCCTGGGGCTGTTCTCAGTGGCATTTAGAAGAAAAAAAATGACATTTAACCCAAAAACAAAAACACCTACCCAACTAAAATGTGTTTTAGTTGAAAAAAAAAATTTTTTGTAGTTAGTTACCATGGTAAGCTAATGTTAACAATGTGTGCTTATAAATAATTAAGCATGAGCTAAATGTATTTATCTGCATTTTATATAACTAAATAATGTTACTACAATACATGTTTGAAAAGCTTAATGAGATACAAATAGCCTAAAGTGTAAATGAACAGATTTTATCGTACTTACTAGACAGTTTTGGATGTTAGGTGGCCACATTCACTTCAGCAATGAGTTTCACCGTCATTACCTTGAAGCTCCACAAGCTTTAGCATTGATATGTTACGGATGATTAATGAACATTTCAACTAAAGGAGGGACAACCCTAAAACTGCAGTTCTAAAACAAAAAATGTTTCAACATGACTTCATTGTGGATTTTTCTAAGGCGGCATCATCATGTTTGCACTGTCTAATTTCCAGCAGCTGGAGAAAATATCGATGGCTTTTAAATAACATTGCTCTTCCACTCTGACGCAGATAAATGAAGTGACCACAAGAGGGGGTTCAGAGAGGAGAGAAAGGAGTTAATGTGGAAGAGCATCAAGGAGTGGCAGTATGCAATATGTACAAGTGAGACAAAGCGGAGAGAATGAGAACAAGAGGGAGAGGGAGGCAAGCTGGTGTTCACCACCAGAGCATCCCCAAAGCACATCGCACCACTGCAATGCATAAATATTTCACTCACATGCACACAAGCACAGACGGTTTGGCATGCAGTCTGCGAGATCACAGCGGAGAGATCAGGGCAAAGAGAAAACACAGAGGCTTAGAAACACACCACTCGCCTTGCATTTCAACATACTAAAACACAGACTCATTCCATGCTGAAGGATTCAGACGAGAGACCGCAATGTGTTTTCATAGGTTTAATGCACAGCGCGACTGTGATGTAATTTTCTAATACGAACAGAGTTATATATGAGGATATATGAGGAGACATATTGGTTTAGCTGATCCAAGAGGTGGCAGTCTTTGAAGAATGTGACTGCAATGTTTAGTATCGCTGTTCATTGGATAATTCTGGAAAAACAAACAAACAAAAAAAAATCCCTCTGAATCTGAAAATCCAGTCCATTTTTGACTGAAGCAACATTCCAAAAAACTGAGCGCCAACACAATTGAATGAGTCTGGTACATTTCTAGGGTTACAGTTATATTGGTGTTCTGCAGACGATTTATGAACCTTTGCATACATTTGCATAGAAGTGTATTTAATTTTTGGTACCCCAAACAATGCCTCTTATTTAAATTTAATATAACAAATTATAAATCTTTTCTAGGTTGATCAGTGTCTAGAGAACTTTTAAATAGTAATCCACAATTTTCTTTTCCCCTGGAGAAAAATATTACAATTTCTGTAAACTACTCTACAAAATAGGAAAGACAACAGAACATGCTACTCAAATTTTGCAGATTGTCTGTGTTATTCTTTAGGTCGATAATGGCTACAAGAAAAGAGTCACTCTCAAACGGCCTGTAAGTTAGTTGAGGGATTTGTTCTTCTATGGCAAGTGGCAATAAGTGGTTTCGTAGTTGACAACTTTAAGAACTCGAAAACTTGAGCTCTGAGAGATGGAGTCCTTAATCTCCCTTATATCTACAGTCAGAGCAACTATTTCCAAAAATTGTTTCTAGGTTTGTAACAGCAAAACCTTACAGGTTGATCCCATAAATGTTTAAAACAATGCTACAAGGCTGTTTCTCTAGTTTAATAAGTATGCTTCACCTCCTATCTAAATGGAACATTTATGACATGCACAAATGTCTGCATATTTTTGTTTTGCTCACTGTTTGTTTTAATTTGAATAAAATATTTTGTAATGAAGGGAATAATGTGAACTGTAAAGTCAGTGTTGTAAAAACTTCCCAACAGGGAGTCACTGACGTTGTAGTTTTGAAGTCTCAAGATGTCTGCCCTATTTCTCTGTAACAGCTTTTGCACAATGAAAGCAGATAACTCAGTGGGTAATCAACTCACTTCATAGCCTTTTAGTGAAGGGCCCACCAGCACCACGGGCCTCATGGAGGGAACCACGTCATAGGGAGGAACATGTTCCGTCTGCAGAGGTCACAAACGCAGGCAGGGGGTGGAGGACGGAGAAGCACAATGAATGGAAACACACTCCAGGAGATAATTTGTTAAAAATTGGATGGCTGTGCACTCACTACCAGAGTATGAACTGCAAAGTAAAAAAAAAAATACAAATACAAAGAGACAAGGAAGGAAAAGGACAAACATACCTGTTTCTGCTTCTGTTTGGCTTTTAGGACAAATACAATTAACATTAAGCATAATTTATATGGAGAAAAAAAAAACAGAGGATACAAAGCTGTAAGTAAATAAAATACCCAGTCCAGAGTTGAGTCAAAGGGTTCTTATGCATTTTTCAACACTCAAATTCTCAACTGACTGGACAGACGGAGGGATGGCTGGATGGATTTTACATTCATGTAAAAATATTCGGGTCCATGTGTATTCCTAACTCCTCTTTACATACAATAATTAACATAAATGATTAAACAATATTGTAATGTAACCAAACAAAAATAGCAGAAAAGAAAAATTCTGACCCAACAATTGTTCCCTGCGAAATTGGCTAAATTCATGCAGGGTCACATATGAGAGCAACAGAGGATGGGAACATTGTTACTCAGCATCAAAAGAAGTTTGTCCTGTTGAAACCCCAGAAATGTAGTTTAAAAGTCCTAGCTTAGACAGAATATTGGATTAACATTTGAATCTAGTAATGGATTCAAAGAACATAGACTTGTGATTGTATCAGATAATAGTTAATAAGCTCTGAACATGCTGTCAAAATGGCTGCCAAAATGATCAGGTCTAATCATCCAAGAAAGTTTAGCCTAAAAGCAGATCACAAGATGCTAGAAGAAGTCTCCAAAAACTCTAAAATGTCATCATGGGACCAGCAGGCTCTTCCTGCTGTTGATATGAAGATGAAACAATCAGTAAGAGATGGTCCGTTTAGAGATCTATAATGTAAATATTGAGTCCTGTAGTTTTCTGTGAAGTTGCTGAGTGTAATTAAGCTGATAATTGGTCACAATTAGAAAATGGTTCTTAACCAAAAAAGTGACTTTCTACATTTGTGTGAAATCTTTGTTTCACACAAAGACTTTATCAAGTCCAGAGGACCCCAAAGTCATTCTCATGAATGTTATTCCAAATATTATTTCCCTTCTTTGGCATAATTTTAAAATGAGCCTTTTCACTACTGCATATATAAATCTGACCTGTGGGGATGACCAAGTTCCAGCAGACAAGAAACGAAACCCAGCTCTCACAGTCCTCCTTACCTGCAGATGGAGGGGTGGACCTCCAGCCTCCTGATGATGCGTTCCCTCCTTTCCTGCAGAGCGACATAATGCAAAACTTTATTATGCGTGATAAATCCCCTCAGGAGGCAATTTGGAGAGCTCCAAAAAAAGCTCAACACATGAGCAAGAGCTATTTATAGCTTTAAAAAGTTTTCAGTGTGTACTGCAGAGGAAGCTGGTAAAAATCAGGGCAGAGAAACTCAGAAATACAGAGTGGCAGCAAACAAATCCATGAGGGCCGTGTGTATTTTGACCTGGCAGCTGCTTTTTGTTCTTGTTTTATCCTCATGGCCTCCAGTTTCACTGGGCTCGGGATAAATGTAATGTCTGCCCCTTCTTTCACTAGCCGACCAATCCACCAGTCATTGTTATATTTCTGCAGGAAAGGAAAGGAAATTGCACAATGGCTTAATATTCTATCTAAAGATTAATTTACCGTGGATTATTGTCATGTTGAGTTTTAATGTTTCCTACCTCTTTTATGTGCAGAAAGTCTTTGGTTTCAAAGTTGATAGCAGCACCTTGGACTGGACAATCTTCATCAAGGGCCCCACAGTAACTCACATTGGTTTTCACTGCAAATGCTACCGGCTTGGACTGTTGAGAACAAGTATATAAAGCAGTTTCCAGCAATCCTTTAGGGTCCATAGACGTAGAAGACTTAACATTAATGTAGAGTTCTCGTACTACTGATTTTTAAGGGAATAACATAAATTTGAGCCTCTTACCTTGGCTCTTTCCAGCTGCAGCTGAGCCTGGCGCTCGGCTTCACGCCGAGACGCCTCCTGGTCTTCCTCCAGGGACAGGTCGGAATCAGAGGGTCGACTAGCGTAGGAATCGGCTGAACCCTTCAGAAAGGCGAAAGGACAGGGAGAAAGAAAATGTTAAAAAAAAATAAAACTCTCAGAGGTGACCTGAAGGAAGAGATGGACCCATTTCAAAATAACATCCGGCAGGAATTACTTGGAATTTTATTAGAATGAAAGGCAAATAACAAATGTACCGCTTCACACAGATAATCCGTGTCCTCCATGCCTGTCCCATCGTATACCTGTCCCTGCCTCTGTTTGTCCTTTCTGGTAGCTTTCCAAAGCAGCCCTTCCCATGGGAGCATGATGTTCATGAGTACCGCAACACTAACAACAGGCACAACCTTCCCTGTTTATCCGCTTCAACACGTGTTTGGAAGAAATCCAGTTTGCTCCCAAAAAGGTTGAGTGTAAAAAACACTATCTGGCATTTTATAATTTTACTGTTTTAAAAAAATGGTTTCAGTACAGAAATTCTTTGTGAGCGAATAAATAACCTTTGTAAGAAAAAATAAAGGACAATAGAAAGTGCTGGAGAGATCCTAAGGTCTGTCCCTTTATATTGATTAAAAATTAAAACACAAACCTCACCTTCCTCATCCTCTCACACCCACATCATATTTAGAAGTTAGCAACCTCATAAAAAAGCCAAATAAAGTATCTTAAAAGGTTCATTTGACCCTTTTCCTCATGTCTGGCTCAAACGTTGTGCCTCCTCCCTTCTCCTGTTCAGCTGCAGCTCTTTGACATTGCCAAGTCCCCCAAAACAGGTTGAGCAAAAATCTAAAGCAAAGGATTTTGGAATTTGTTTTATATGAAAGCCATTTGTAGATGGCACCGAGACCATTAGGAGAGAAACAAGGGACTTTATTCAAGATAAAAATGTTCTGCCTTGTTATTTTTGGCATATTTCAAATCCTGAAGATCTGAAGGAAATCACCTCATTGTGCATCATTTTGACCCTGCGTAAAAATGATGCATGAGTAAATCTCCTAAAACGCTTCACCTTGACCACTCTGTTTGTAACCATTAAAAGGATTTCCAACATAGTTCTCCTTGAAGGTTTGACCACTTTCATCAGAAAAGATCGATTTTGTTAAAACTCGTAGCTTTCCTGGCATTTAGACATATTCCTCAAACGCTTATTTGAGGAGATGCCAAGGTTTTGAATAGGCCATTGCAGAAGTCTGCCTGGTCCATCCCAAAGCTGCTTTAGACGTATGTTTGAAATCAGTGTTCAAGTGAAACAATCATGTTGAAGAATTTGTTTGTAGCACTCCTTTGTTACTCCACAAATACTGAATCATTACAGCTAGCAGAGAAACAGCCCCACAGCATGATTCTGCTGCCACCATGCTTGACAGTTGGTACTGTGTTCTTAGTTTTAAAAGTATTTGTTTGTTTATTGATATTTATTGTCATTGTGGTCAAATAGTTCAATCTTTATTTCAGCTGAAAATTTCAGATCAGCTTTAGGGATTTAATTTTGAAACAAGGACTTCTTTGTTGGTTGGCAACTGCTGCATCCACAGACGAGAGAAATTTGTGTCACATTAGACATGGTTGCACATCTGGAAAACGTTTTGTCTGGACTGATCGCCGTTGACGCTGTAATTGGTTAGAACTTCCCCAAGTTGTGGAAATGTACAAACATAGTTTCTAGATCTTTAATGAGTTCTTTGGATTCCCCATTTTTCTGAGAATTGCAGATGAGTGTTGATGTTAAATATTTATTAAACAAATTTTTAAGAATAAAACCCCAATTATTTCATGAATAGCAAAATTAACTAAAGTATAAAAGGTCATTGCTGGTGAATGATGTGTGTGTGGGTTTGTGTGGGTAGTGTATGTGTTTCACAGACAGACATGTTCAGGTGAAAATAGTTGATAAAATTACTTAAGTTGAATGGAAAGAATTTCTCACACTAACCGACTTTACTCTAAACTTTGAACCATAAAATTTGTCTTCTTCTGGTTGTTTAGCTCAGGTAATCAGGTGAGTTTTGCCTCAAAATCTAATTTCTATTTTTTTTCTTTGGCTTTGATATTCATGAGTATCTATTCGTTTAGGACTGCTGTATCCATGGTTACTGAAAACATAGGTAAAAATGTGTTAAAGGTTTTAAAATAATTTCATTTTTAACTGTAGTAGCGTACTTCTAAAACAATACAGAATTAAATTTTGAGTATATGATAAAAAGATATCTTTCAGAATTTCTTTGGTTCCAAAAACATGCAGCTTCTCACAGTTTTGTGTTGATTATGCGTGAAAACTTAAGTGTGTACATGTGCAAACAGCAGACAATGAATCTGGTTATGCTAATATTCCTGCCTTCAGGTGCATAGAGTATGGAAATCCATGTGTATCAAAAACACATTGTTAATGTGTTGTTTACCCATCAAGAATTCACATGTAAACAAAGCAAAAGCAACTCATTAACATTGTCTTGCTTATGTGCAAACAATGTGTTCAAGTTTCTGGTGATCTGGTGTAATCACTTTTGGTCTTCCATACAAAGTGAAATTCAAATGCAGGGATACATAATGAGTCTGTTTCTGCAGCAAATAGGCTTTAAAAGGATGTGCAAAAGCATCATTTTACACATCTTCAGCATATAGTCCACACAGGTAGAAATAAACACAATATTTAGACTCTTAAATGTTTTACACAAAATTCAACATATACCCAGATGCTACATATGTTCAAGGGTTTTGGGAATATATTAATCATTCAGTCCACAGATATGTTACTTCCTGAGCTGTTACAGGTTTTGAGGAAACATACTCATAATGAGAAAGCCCTCACATGCTGGAAGTCCCATCAGAGACTGAAACACGAGATGATGACACCGCAGCAGTCATAGATCTCCACCAGCAGAGGGCAGCACATTCATATCACTAACAAGTAAGGTAAACAGCAATGCATGTTTATTTTCATAACACTGGCTGAGTTTGTGTTTAATCAAACGGGTTTTACTAAGACTTTGTAATGCAACAAGTAAAAATGGTGGTCAGACATATAAGAAGAATATATGTAATGACACTTTGTTGTTGCTGAGTATCTATTCTAATGTTATGAAACACATTCAAAGCCACATGTATAGGCTTAGCTGAAACACTGACAGAAACCGGAGCTTTAATAGAGTAAAAAAAAAATAAAAAAATACAGATAGTAAATTTAAACATGAGCTGAAAAATTACAATACTAGCACATAAAGAAGACACAAATTAGCAAAGCAATATGCATGGTATGGTTTTGAATAACCACAGTAAATTTAGAATAATTATTATGGCAATACATTAAAATAGCACTCACAAAAAACACAGAAAAGGAAAAATAAGGTTAAGGATACACAAAATTACTAAAACAACATAAGCATTATAAAACTTAGCTTTACGCCCCTTGTGACATCCAATGAGTGTTCAAAAACAAAACAGTATAAATAAAAAAACAACTGAAAATATTATAATAAATAAATACAGACAGACAGACAGACAAAGACATGTATTTATCCCAAGGAGGTTGTCAATGTTCCAGGATATCAGCAAGCTGTACAACAGTGGTATGTGCAGTTCTATGCCTGTAATCTCTTTGAGTCCAGATGTACTGATCCTCAATGGGATAGGAACCACACTGCTCTCTGTCGACTCAAAACACATTCCTAGCTGAGCGACGGACTTTTAAAACAAACTATTGATCCAAATTGATGATGTTCAACAGATGGGCCGCCCAGTGAGTCACAATCCCAGTGAAATGCTACATTTTAAGCTGAACACAGTAAGCATGATTAAACCAATGTCATGTGTTCAGTGCAGCATGTCAACATTGGGTGAAGAAAAGGAGGGATGTGAAAGAGAGACACAAGGGGGGAGATGCAGGCAAAGTGACTGAACCCGTGCACACTTCTGTCGAAACAACGGTGAAGTCCCCTGAATGTCTCTGAGCAGCCATTTAGAAGACTTGTGGACGAAAAAGCTGAGTTTGCATGCAGGGAGATTTTCCTCTACAAAAACGGAGGCAGCGTTAGGAGCGTACCTTGTTGATCAGTCCTGTAGCACTCGAGTCGGAGGCAGACATGATTCTGCTGCCAGTGCTCTCCTCTCCCCATGGCACAGAAAAACAGCGGAAACCTCCTCCCCTCCGGCCGTGGTTACAGTGAGGGAGGGAGGCAGAGGGAGGGAGGTGCGCTCAGGATAAGTGCTTCACAGCCATTGCTGCGCTGCCTCAATACTCATTTCCCATAGAAAATTGATGCTCTGACTGCAGCACTGTTTTGTGTACACCCATGCACACTGTTGGAAATCTCCACATCCTAGACATGTTAGAAAAATAGTCTCATATTTCTATTGCACAAGCTGCTCCATCATACCTTAAATTTTACAAAAGTGCCATAACCCTTAAGGTTCATATGGAGTTGAATCATTTCTACACCAGAAGATCAAGAGATGATGAGTACTCGCATGAAGAAAATGCAGGCTTGTATCTGCATTGTACCATTGAAATACAAGGTACTTCAAAATATTTTGTGTGGGAAAAACAGTGAAACTACCGACACCTCAAAAATAGAAAATACAACAAAAGTAAAGTAGAAGAGTAAAGTTCAACATAATGAGAAATAAATGTTTTCCATCCTGATTTAATGGAACCAACTGTTTCTGCATTCCTCCGGTTTTCAAGGAGTTTGTTCCAGAGTTTTAGTGCATAGAAACTAAATGCTTCATCTCCTTGTTTAGTTTTAGTTTTGAGAACACTGAGTGACATCGTATTTAAAGACCTGAGGGACCTACATGGTTCATACCTGACAAGCAGCTCTGACAAGTTTTTAGGCTTGAGGACAATTACTACTTTATAAATCAAAAGCAAGATTTATTTTTCACCACTGACTCCAGGTAGACAGCTCTAAGTGAGTCAAGGCAGTGGCTGAAAGACTGACCTAACATCATCCATTTTCCTGGTTTGGGTGATGATCCAGGCAGCCATATTTTGGATGAGCTCCAGCTGCCTGATTGATTTTTCAAAATGATCTTTCACTGAGATCTGTGATACAATAACTTACCCACAGAACATGGCAACCAGTAATAAACTTAAAGGTCATATGTTTTGGTATGAGTACACATGACACCTATAGGTGTTTTTCCTGATTTGTGATTTTTAGTCTCATTGAGTTAAATCAATGATTTTAGTCTTTTTATTAATTTGGAGAAATGTTGCATGTGTTGAAATAGAAACATAAAGTCATGTAATCAGAATTCATATGTAAACTATATATATTTTTATCAAATATAGTTATTGGATAAAAATTGGTCCCAGATGGATCCTTGAGGAACCCGACATTTATTTGCTTTGGTTGACACAAAGTGAAATTATTCCCAATCTATCAGTCAGTGTGTACTCACTGTTATCCACTAATACCATCTAACGATCATTTAGATACGACAGTGTAAAGGTTTAGTATCTTTTTAAACCTTTACCAATGTTCTACAGGAAGCAGAGCTACAAAATGCTTCAGAAACAAACTGTGGATCCAGTTCAAGGTTAGTGACTCATTTTTACAGGATGGAAAATAAAATAAGCTAGGTTTAATGACATGGTTGAGGATACGCAAACAGGGACTCGTGGAGAGCAAGCTGTCGGCCTCCTACTGACAAAAAGGTGATGCGTAAGTCTACAAATCAGAAATGCGGTGGTGAGTCAGCAGACAGCCATGTTGAGTCCATCAGCAGTCGTAATAAGCCAGCAGAGAGGTATCCATTATGGAAAACAGCCTTAAAGTTCCAGGCTGTCTGACCCAGGCTGCATGCCCGTCTGGTCGCCTCAGGCACTGAGAGACCCTCCGCTTTGGGGTCCATGCTGGCAAAAATACACTCCTGCACAGGCTCTAACCCTCATTCAACTTTGACTACTTATGAATTAAGTGCACTCTAGCAAGGCTTTTAGTAGAAAATATCTCAGGGCGATACATTTCTGCGTGGCTTTTCAAAATTAAAGGAAAGCGAGCAGGCAAGCACTCACACACACACACACGCACACACACACGCAGCAGAAGCAGCAGCAGCAGCACATTATTATTGCAACAACTCCCAGATCCCTCTGGATCAGAGATGATATGGTGGCTATATTTTCATCATTACTGTATCAGTATGCACAAGGCAGCAGGCAGTGGCCAGCAGAGGCAAAAATAGAATGAGTACAAAGGAAAAACAGGAAGTGAAGCAACACAGATTTGAAACACAACTGATTGTTTTTTCTATTATTATTATTTATCTACCTTTCTGGTGCTAATTATTCCAAGTATTTTCAGCTATTTACGATAAGTGAAAATAGTGGCAATGCTACAGTTAATTTATTAGAACAGAGGATGACAGATTTGCAGGAGACTTTTCCCTTTTTTGTGTGTTTTGTCTTTGCTGTTCAGTGATTCTAAATATAGCTCTCCTCTGCTTTACTTACACTCCTCCTCCCACCACAGACTGGGGGCTGGCAGTGGGGAGAAGATGGCTGAGGATTGTCAAAGTTCACTGAGTTTTCATGAATGCCTCCCAGTAGGAGAAAGCAGATTTGAGGTTGGCTCAGCTACAGTTGTTCTGAAGCCGGATTGAATGTGAACTCAGTGAGAACAGACAAACCCAGAGACATGTATGCCGACTCTGCAGGCGGGTTCCTCTTTTGAAATAGGCACAGTGAGCAAGGCGAACTTTTTAAAAACAAAATATCTCATGGATATCATTACAAAACACGTTTTTTCTTTCGCTTGTATGTGTTTGTTGGTGACATACTGCTGAAAATGATGACTTCTGATGAAATGTTCCAGTTTGCACAAAAGTTCAGACTTCTTTAAACTAATATTGTTGCGACCCAAATATGTTAATTTTTTGTTTGCACAATAGGATTTATATATGCTTCTATGCAAGTGTCTCTTCAAGGACTATGAGCGGCTAGTATATAAAGTATAATATATCATATATTACCTGTATTAGATAAGTCTCTTTGTTTTGTTACTTATTATTAATCCAGATTAGTGGGTCCCAGAAACTAAAATTGATGACTAGTCCTGGAGAGGCAAAGATAACTTCAACCAGAAAAATAGCACAGTGGATTTTGCTATTTCATAAACTTTTAAACTCTGGGTGGGCACTGTACATCGTCCAAAGAGTCATTTTTGGTATCAATTTTAAGCAAATGTAATGTGGTCTAAAATGACAAACTAACATATTACAGACAGAATAAAAATCTTTTTTTTTTTCAAAGAAAATTATTGAATTTTTACAGAGGGAAAGAATTCTGGAGTAGAATGAGACCAATTGAATCTTTCCAATATTTAGAAAACAGGAGGAGATAGATAAATAAATAAATAAATAAATAAATAAATAAATAAATAAATAAATAAATAAATCAAGCCAAATGATTGAAACAAAAAAAGTGTACTAATATTGTGGAAATTTTGTGCAGATCAATAGAAAAATGAACCAAACCAGCCTCTTATTATTTTTCTATTTATATAATCGATCCTTTCCACTGCATTTTAGGTCAATTGTTGGGAATCCTTGAGAACAGCTCAAAAAGCCTAATTTGGTTCTGGGGCTGCTTTGAATCATCATGACTTTTTTTTTTTTCATGCACAAAAGCCAATTATTATTTACACAAAAGAGGATGCAGGAGGTGCTGTCTGAAACAAATACTGAAAAAGGAACAAGTAAAGTGTTTCCAACCAGAGGAAAAAAAAAAGCAAATTGTGTGGAAAGTACAAATATATTAGATTATGTGAACCTTTGTTGTATTTTTTTTTTTTTTTACATGCCCTTACTTTTCTGTCCGGCAGAACAGATCTCAGACTATTTCACACAGGAAGATTATTGGTGGTGGAAAGTATCCAAACAGCTTCTCCTGTATGTTTAATCATCGGCTGCTGTGTAAATGACCCTCCGAATTCTATGCAATAGTTTAAATGCTCATAAACAATGCATACTATAAACAATTAACACATTTTGAAGAGTGTAGTTGCTTCAAAACAGTAGAACTCCAATTCCCTCTAGACTCTTCTTTGACCCCCCATTAATTTCAACCTCTGACATGACGACAATAAGCATTATCTAAAGCAAGTAAGCTATCAACTATTTATAATCTTTTTCTGATTTTGCTTTAGCAATCTTAAATCTTAAATCTGGCCCAACATGAGCAAATACTGTATTTCTCCAAGCATTCAGCTCCTCCTTTCACAATCAATTCAGAGCCATGAAAATGTGTTGTCTGGAAGCAATTTCAGATCTTTGCACTTACAGCAAGGCAGTAACAACAAACACTCGAGAGTTAATTTTCCCTCAATCATCTCTGATTGTGTATTGCCAGATCAACCACTGACAACTAAAAACTTTCTCCAATATAAAACGCCTAAACACAAAAAACTTGGCATTTTAAATCAAAAAGGCATTTATGAACTGAGAATTTTGTAAAAAAAAAAAAAAAAAAGAAAAAACATTACATGCTTTGATGGACATATGAGAATCATTTTTTGTTCTCCTCTTGGATTGAAAACTATTACCACAAACAAAACAAAACAACTACAGAACATATGATACAGTGAAAAAGAACATTTCAATTGACAGGTCCCTGCCAAAAAAAAACTCAATCTGTGTACCTTTAGTTCCTTCTCTACATCAGAGGACTGCTTCTCACGCGTGTGAACTTGTGGAAAAAAATAACTAAATCTAGCTTGCATGCAGCAGCAGGAGCTGAGGCAGCATCTCTGACAGAGGTGCATGTTTCAGAGCCTCACAGGGAAGAGTGCAACCAGAGTAGGGCAGAGCGGATCAATACCAGAGCCACCCAGATTGATACTCCACACTGTCCTCAGCAGCTCCACCCTCCTCCTGCTCTAATGTAACTTCACAATACGCTCTCCCTGCAGCCATTTTACTTCCGAGTTATGACTAATTTATAAATGTTTATAAGTATATATAGTACTTTGATCCTGTCAAATAGATAGCTGGTCACAAAAGCACTACTATAGAAGAGTGTGATGGTAGAGAGATGCTTCTTATCTCAGACAGGCTGGGGCAGAGAAGCTTGGATGTGATGGAGGAAGTAGAGCAGGATGAAGAAAATCTGGTCAGGAATCTTTCTTCTTCAATTCACTGTCAAACGCCTCCTTGTTGGCCACACTGCACATTCGTAGCCTCTTCTACTCCTCAGGGGATCCCTCAACCTGACTCCACCACGCTGCTTCAAAGCAGAGCTTGAAGCTAACCCACATAGAGTCTGTCTACCTGGAGCACAGGATTGCAGTCAAATGCTTAATTAAATCACACATGTTTGTTCGGAGCTGACCTGATTTGTGCTCTGGGTTTGAGTCAGGCCTAATTGCTGCGTCTTAACTTGTGGGCTGAGCTAACTGTGGGAATGTCAGCCTTATTAATATGCAATGAACGCCCTACATATTCAACCATTCCAGCTCTTACTGATGGACCTTAAACATTTTCTGTTTACATTTTCTGAGTAATGATGTTACTGGAAAGGAAATTGATAAAACTGCAGCTTGATTGCAGAGGTACAAGTATTATTTAGCTTAGTTTATAACACATAACAGCATATGTTCCCAGTTCCTGTATAAAAGCCTTTTTTTTTTCTTTTTTTTTTTGCTGGAATTGAGCTTTTTGGTCGTCTCAGCTTTGCTGGTTCATCAAATTTAATCAAAGCTTGCACACTTATGTACCAACACACACACACACACACAGAGCACTTTGCTCCTCACGGGACAGGCTTTTAGTGCTCTGTCTCATGCAGTATTTAATTGACCTCGCACAGGAAGCCTAACATTCCCAAATGCACTCCTTCCCCCCACTGCCGGAGAAAACACGAGCCAGTGCCCCCACAGCTTCCCACTGCTGCTCCCGTGCCACACAACTGCTCTCCAAATGCCCTTTTCTGCTTTAGTGCAACTCAGACTTTCTACAGAAATGTCAGTGCCGAGGGCAAGGGATTTGGATGTGCATCACATTTGGTCGAATTACATCAGAATTATGCCATGCGTCGCTTTCTTCGAAATCTCTCAAACTTTGAGGGTGGATTTTTAAAAGTACAGTTTAAGACGTGACAAATTTCTAATTCACAAACATCTATCAGGCATCCTTCAAGAAAGCAAGTGTGGATGTATTCTCCGGCTTTGGTAGGTGTCTCAGCAGTTACAGGATCAGATTCTGAGGAGATAGCAGTACTTACTCAGATGGAGGTAGGAGAGTACTCTCCCCGTCTCTCTGCTCTCTCTGCTAGTCAGTCATGGTGTGCGCTCTCTCTTGGGTAACAATGAAGTGTACTGTAGCGTGCTGGTGAGCATTCTATCCCTCTCTCTGTCTTTACACCCCCCCTTCCTTTTCTCCACCACTCTCAGCTCTGAGTCTCTTGCTACGTCATTGAGGCGCTCTCTGCTCAGCGCATCATCCTCCCCACCCTTCTCCTCCACTCCCCTACTTGCTGTAAACTCTCCATTTTCCGTCCAATGGGGCTGTCCAATGACAATGTGTCATGAGTTCATTCAAGACTCCGTCCTGATTGACAACAGCACAGTGTATTACAATCATGAGACGTTCAAGTGGCTGTTTCTGACAGAGATTTGAATCCACGCCATCTCATATTAATTATGGTGGGGTTTTTTAGACTCATTTGAACTTTTCCTTTTACCTTCCAGCACGATGACATGATAAGAAATTTAGTAATTTGGGTGCACTGATTTTTTCCTTCTAATTCCACAGACTGTCAATGTGAGGTTTAGGTAATGAGTGATGAAGTGAAGTTTAAAATGCTGATAGCCATCATCTGTTGTGACCTCACAAAAACCAGTACTTTTTAAGAGATGAGAAAATCTCCAGCAAGGCCGAGATCCATAATTCATTTGAGATGTTGCGGGAAACAGAGAGGCAGAGGAGAGAAAGAAAAATAAAGAAAGAGAGCAAGACAGATAAGGCACCCCCTCAAATTCAGCGTGAGCAGAAGATGCGAATAAAATATGAATGAACGAAGGAAGTTTGGAAAGTTAAACTTCATTCTGCTTTGCACAGAGCAGGAGAAAAGCAGAGCGAGAGAAAGAGGGAGAGAGAGGAGAGAGAGAGAGAGACAGGAGCTTTAGGAGCTGCAACCAAGCATTGAGTGCAGATGTCTGTCAGGCTGTCCCAAATGAAGCGCCTCTGTGGGCAGAGATGCTGCTGGTGCATTATGGATGAGGGGATATTTTAAGACACTGAGGGAGCTGCCTTTTGATTTTTGAGCAGAAGGATATGACACCTGACTGCTGCCAAGCCCTTTCGTGGAGTGTGCTCAGCCCTTGATAGGCTCAGACATGCAGGTACAGAATGTGATCTCTGCTTGAAGCAGAAAGCGCAAGCGGCGGGAGGAGGTAAACAGACCTGGAAACCACTGAAGAGACTGCAAGTGTCTCTGAGGAGCACTTCAAACGCAGCATATTTCATGAAGTAATGTAGATAAAATGATTTAAATTCACATAAGAAGGTCTAGGTAATGAGGACAAATATTTTTTGTAAATACAGACAAGGTAACATGCAAGAAACATGTGATGACAGGTGAATGTTATCCAGGTGTGAAATTTAACATGACGTTTGTAAATAGAACATGTTTGACATACAGAAAACTCATGGGATTACATGTGAAGCACATGTGAAATTTGTGGAATAACATGAAGCACATATGTGAACTTCAGCTAAAAATTTATTTACTTTGCATTAGCAAAGGCATTTCAAACAACATCTAATAAAGTTTTGAGTGCAAAATTACAAATGTGAAAAGGTTTTCCATGTGTGTTTCAAACATGGATGTTGCTGTATGACATAGGCATGTTTTACATGTGATACTTGTAAAACACATGTGGGAAAACACATTTTGTAAGATGCGTTAACATGCTAAACGGCAACATGTTTAGCATGTTATAGTTCAGTAGGATGTTAAACATATTTCGGAGAAATTTCCACATGTTAAATCTTTTAGCCTGTGTGTTTCATATTCAAAAGAGTCTTTCACATCTTATGCTTATTGCTATGATTATTTTTTCCTGTGATTTTTGTTTTAAATACGTTCAAAAGATGCGATCACATGTTCACAACCATAGAAATGTTTTTTGTCGAGTTGGACAGAGTAAAACAGAAAAAACACAAAGAAAACTGGATTGTTTTCAGCGCCTCCTTGGATGATCTCATCAAAGTACAAACTCAAGTGAAATAGTTTAGTATTTCCACATGCTAAGCAGTCCAATGAGTACCTTTTATTTTTAAAAATAAATCCTACCTCTGTGAGTAGGTCACACAGAGCATAGCGCAGAGACTCTGCAGTTTGCCTCACACAAAGACAACGAAGCAAAGGATGGACCTTTTCCAAGTTGGCAGCAGGGTAAGGTCATCGTTGCTGATTTTGTTTCGTCACCTTTAACACAGTCCAGGCCCTCTGGGGGGGAAACGAGCTCACAGAGATGCAGATGGATGCCCTGATGGTGTCTACGATGGTGGATGATCTCAGCACCAGGATTTAGTTTTCAAACCTCAAGCATCTGTGTTTTGACTTTGGAAATGACACAGCAACTATTTGTTTTCTATGAAGAAAACCAAGAATCCATAAAATAATAGTAAAGATGGTTTGTAAAAAAAGAAAAGAAAAAGAAAATTAAATCTGAAGCAAGTGACTAAGCTCTGAGTTTCAAAGGAAACACTAAAAGATGCAGCCTACTAAAAATAAGATGAAAGGTCTTTTGATGAACAAATTATTGCATTGTTGTTTCATCATATTGTTGTGCAGATGATGTGATTCTTTTTATTCTTTATTCAAAAGTTTAAAGTACGTCTAACCAGCCTGAGGTAAAACTACACTTTGCGACTGCCCAGGGCCCCCTGCTGGCCTGAGGGCCCAAGAGTTTCACACAGGACAGGTTCACGCATCCATCACAAACTGTGGTGGTGTGTGATTGCACTGTGTGCAAAAAGGATGTTGTGATTTACTACTATTGTATTTATTTATTTTTTTTTGTTCTTTGCTGTCTGCAAAACCAAATTGCCTCTTGGCGACAATAAAGTTGCTACTCTAGTTCTTTGTAACGCCTCAGTGTTGCAAAAAGTTTCACTACAGTGAAAATGTCTGATCTGTACTTTAACTCTGCACTGAAAGGTTATAATGCAAAGCTCTGGTGTTCAAAATATATTTGTTGCTACCATTTTAATTATCCTTCAGAAGGCACAGAAGGCAGAGCACAAGCCCCCATTTATACTCCGATGCCATTTCATGCAACATGAAAAATGACATAAAGTTGTTGCAAATGCAACAACTTTATTTATGCCATTTAATATAAAGTGAGATTATATTACATTTGTACTAACTGTTAATGAGACAACTGTTATTCTGATTATAAATAAAACCCATTCTATTGTTTCTTAAAATTGTCTTGTAAAAATGCCTGAGTGTCAGTTTTCTAATGAAATATGTTGCCAAAATAAAGCCACTAACTGAAAATTGATTGTCAAAGTGTCAGGATCTCAGTTTTTTCTTCTAACATTTATACACTTGCGAATGCTGTTCAACGTGATTCACCAAGAAAGTTTCAGCATTAGAGTAAATCCCTGAAGATATTGACGTTGTTATTTAGGAATAAATTAAACAATTCGCATGCAGGAATAAAGAAATACTAATTTGTGAAGCATGAGTCTCAAATGGGTGACTGATCTGCAGTGTGTCCCCCTACCCCCCCAAACCATTGCTCACAAATTATTCGTCTGAATGCTTTTCTATAAATATATTCCACTTTATGACAGTTGACAGAGTGTTATTACATATCTCCACCCGTGTCCACACTTCTCATGTGAGAGTGTATCTGTTGCGCTCCGTCTAAGTGAACACTTTAAAGGCAGCTCTTCTGGCCCTAATTTTAGCTGGCATTGTTGACAGCCCCGATGGGAGTCAAGATTAGAAAGTGAAAGACTCCCGGTGCAGCCAGGTTGTCTCGTTTACTCATCACACACCCACACAGAGACGCTCCCATCGTTACCGCGCATTCACGTCTGCGCGCTAGACCGACTACAGGATGCAAGGATTGTTTTAGAAGAAATCGAGCTGCTTAGTTATTTTGTAAGCATCAAGAAAAGAGGAAAACATCCCACCTCGTTCAGCAGGAAGACGCTTGAATTGGTCAGGGACATCCGCAGTTAACGGGGATCTCCTCCAGCGCCGCTCTTCAACTTGCTGAATGGAGAAAAAAAAGAGACTCCGTTGTTTCTTTATTTCTTTTTTTTGGCCTGTTTTGTTTTTAATGTCTTTCTGCTGTCAGGGTATAAAAAGTGTCGGCTAAAAACAGAGCGCAGTGTCTCCGTTTCACACGGAAGAGACGGAAAAATGACCTTTTTTTTTTTTTTTTTTTTTGTCTCAGCTCTGCAAAGAGATGCGGAGCTCCAACATCATCCGTGCGGTGAAAATCTCCAGTTTCTGATTCAAAGACTGATCAATGGCTTGTACACAAAACCATATCTCCCCGCACGGTCACACGGGTGGATAGATTACAGCTTTCCCAATAAATTATGCAAAATCCAGCACTTGGCTCTCTGTCTCTGGGGTTTGGGGAGATTTTTGTAATCTCATGTCAGATTTCTATTTTTGAATCCGAATCGAGTGTGATGATCTCTTGGGAGTCTTATGTCTGCCCAACTCATTTAATCCAAGCCAGAGTTGTTTTTTCCCCCCTCTCAGTGTTGGAGATCAACTTCAAAAGAGTAAATGTGACCCTTCAACTTTTTATAGAGATCCATAGGGACTGGCATTCAATAAATAAATTGATCAAATAATTATTTGATTGTTTTTAAATGTAGCAAAGAACAAACACTGAAAATCTAAAAGCAAACACTTTTCCATTCTGTATGATGCCCAATATTTCAAAATAGGTAGTCCAAAATCTAAATTATTTTCCAATTTTTAGTTAAATGGGTGACAGCCTTATGAAAGTTCTACCAAAGGTTATGTTTAGCCTTTTTTCCACTTAGAAATTAGGAAAGTTTATTATTTACGCTTAAGCAGCTAATTTTCTGTTTTGTTCAATGATGTGATCACGTTTGATATAACAGGATGACATCTGAATGTGGAAACGGGACATCTCTCTTAAGGCGCATATACAGTTTATTTCATTCACTTAAACTGCATACTGATGTTTTTATTTCTTATTTGACATTATGTATTTGTTGTTCACGTTATGGACCTTTTATAACCGAATGGAAAGCTCAGCCACACACATAAAGAAATTATTAATTTGCCTGATGTCTTTTTTTGTTGTTGCTTTTTTATTCCATAAAGTTTTTTGTTTTGTTTGCCATGTCTTGTACTCGATGTCCAGGCAGGCAGGAACAACAGGAAGGTGTTCTCGATTTTCCCTTATCCAGCACTTCATCCGCCAACATCCTGTAAAGTGTCCTTCACTTACACAGAACCAATCGACCACTGATGTCTGTACTTTATACTCCTTGATGCTGTCAATGTCAGAAACAGCAGGACAAAGTCACACGATGAGCAGGCTGCAGGGTCACAGAGGGAACTGAAGAGTCTATGTGTTACATCTTTGTCATGTTTGTCTGCTTTCCTCTTTGCCTCTTCACCTTAAAAGAAACAAACCCATCTCACAGCAAATGAGATACACTGGATCAGGCATATTATTATGACTACAAGCCAAGTTTATTTGTATAGCACATTTCAGCAACAAGGCAGTTCAGAGTGTTTTACTGCATAAAAACCATAACACAGTAACCGATTCTGAATTAATTAATGATCTGGTTATAATGAATCAAACGCAGCTCTAAACAGGTGATATTTTAGCCTTGATTTGAAGGAGCTCAGTGTTTCTCCTGTTTTGCAGTTGGAAGTTTGCTCCAGATTCATAAAAACTGAATGCTGCTTCTCCGTGTTTGGCTCTGGGGCTGCTGAGTAGATTTGAGCCAGAAGACCTGAGTGGAGGGTTGATACAATGACTAAAAGACCTTTAATATGTTTTGGTGCCAAGCCAGTCAATGATTTGCAAACTAACAAAAGTATTTTTAAGTCTGCTCTAACCTACAGGGAGCCAGTGTAAGGACTTTAGAAATGAAGGATGTTATTTTTTTCTGAATTTTAGTGATTTATAGTGTGTTTATCTGTCAAATAACTCTGACCCAATAAGGCATGGTCTCCATAAGACTCCTGAAAGTGAGCAAAGGCTTCTGATACCAAGATCCTTACAGTAGAACATTAAAATTGTGTTGCTAGGTGGGGCCTCCGTGGACTGGACTTGTTTTTGCCACATGGTTGATTGAATTAAAGTGTTGCCAAGACCGAACATGGACGTCCTGTCTGGTATTTCTATCAACACTACGAACAACAAACTGGTGCTCTGAGAACAAGTTATAACTTCTTCAAGGTTGGAGCTACAGTAGTTTGTGCTGGGCAACATAAAACACATCAGTTTGACTATTAATAATTATGATTAACAATTATTAATTAAATAATTAATAGGGCTGAAGTTTCAGGGCACCACGCTGTTAGGAATAAATTAGGATGTCATGTTCATTCTCATTTAAAATGCTGAAATTACACATAAGGAGCACATGATGCCATCCAGCATTTTGAAGGTGGTTTTCCCTCTTCTAGCTTCAGAAATTTAGTTTGATGTGTTGCTGACTGTTGGAGTGAGACTGAACACCATAGTGAGATTAAAAAGAGTTGTCCAAGCCCTTCAGAAAGAAAACTGTTGCATTTTAGGAGCCTGGTAAGAGTCTTGTAGGTCAAATCAGTTTGATCTCAGCTACTTTAAGGCATAGAAAAGTCTACATGTAGGAGATGTTAACATCTGGCGACATGCACAGGTCTGACAAGCAGGTAAGTTCACCTGGCCTTTAGCGGGATCTGTTCAGAGAGAGACTAGAAAATATTAACTTTCATGGAAGGTGTTCATGGAGGAAAATATGTCCTCTGTGGCAGTGTTACCTCAAGCAAAATCTTAGCTCCAAATCCCAGGTTTTATTTTTCCTTGTGGTTTTTACATGGTCTCTCTGCATACATGGATTCCTCTCCTCTTGAGAACAGCCCTGATAAACTGGATATATAAAATGGAAACACCTAGTTTTGTGTTACGGAGGAAAAGTAAAAATGTAAAGACCCGTCTCAGAGGTGAGCTGCTGTTGAGAAAATGCTCTCTCTGGTCTCCTCACAAAGCCCCCCAAACCTCTGGCTTTCACTGCAGAGTCCTGATTTAAAGTCAGATGCCTTCTGACAAAGAGCAGCTTGGATCATTCATCAAACAATACTGCCCACTTCTGGACAAGCTGTGAGTAAAGTCGTCACACTACAAGAATAAAGTTAGAGAAA
This sequence comes from Alfaro cultratus, assembly GCA_903066825.1. Lineage (NCBI taxonomy): Eukaryota > Metazoa > Chordata > Actinopteri > Cyprinodontiformes > Poeciliidae > Alfaro > Alfaro cultratus. The sequence goes on from CAEFZX010028323.1 coordinate 28,344, forward strand.
ATATGTTTTCAAAGTACTTGTTTGATGACTTTTCTATATATTCGTTTTTAATCCAATGTGAATCAGCCTACCACCTCACACGCTAATGGGACAAGTTGAAGCCTGTCTACTCTGTTCGACTGTCTATGTCTCTGTGTTGACATGAGGTCTGAACACAGTTGTGTACCTAAGAGTTATTTCATTTATTCAGTGTGATAACTAAACCACTGAGATGTACTGTGCTCTGTGAAAAGAAAAGAGTGTAAGGTGACCTGTTTGTTACAGTGGACATTTCGGAGTGACAGCACAGAATTATCATACAACCTGCAGATTAAAATCAAATGTCCTATTTGTATGGCTTTGCATTTGAATAATTATAAAACAATTCACAGGATATATATCCTGTGGCCTACATTCTTTAGCTTGGGAAGGGGAAGACAAGCAGTAAATGCCCCAGGGTGAGGAATCAAATGCAGGACTATAGCCTCCATGCACAGCATATCCGCTCTTCCACTGAGCAACACAGACCACACCAGCTTCATCCACAGAGCACTTTAAACACCAACAGGACCAAAGTGCGACAGACAGAATAAATGAATCAGACACATGATACAATAAACCAATATTAAAATAAAACTTACTGCAACCCAGGAACAAGTTTATGGTTTTAACATTGTACCAACCAAAAACAATCACTTGAAAAATAATGGTATGAACTGTTCAAGTTAAGCTTTTTAAGTAATTAATACTAATGACGTAAACCGTAAGCTGTAGTTTATGAATAGACTGGAAATGGAAAGAGTATCCCACTCTTACATCAAAATTGAGGATGTACCAGATATGTAAGAGCAACCGAAACCTCAGTGACAGCCCCTGAACACTGACAAAGTGAAATTAAATCACAGCTTGCTGCATGAACTTATTCCTTAAAAATAATGTTTTTAGTTTTGACTGACTTTGCATTGCAGTTAATTCAGAAACAGCTGAGAAATCTCTCTTAGCTAAGTTGAAGATAATCATTAACACTTTATCCCCTCGTCCCTGAACTATTGTGCAACTCATGTTATATGTTCATATAAGAAGGGTTTCATTGTCTTCCGTCAGTGCAAAATGCATGACACATACCAGACAACACATCACACCCAGTTTAGATTCTTTGGACTGGCTGCCATTACATTTTACAACCCACTGTAAATTTTCAGTCCTTACTTTAAAACCCCTGTGTTTTTGGTTTCTTTGTACATCTCTGACCTTTTTAGAGCTTCATATCTCCTCCTGTAATCTCATATCATCTGGTCAGAGGTTGTCAGTGCCACAGATTCATTTTTAAGACTGAAGGAGGATCTTTTAAAGCCCCAGGTCATGAAAAGTGCCTGGTTATTTGCATTAACTTTGCTGAATCTTTTTAAAAGCGAATAAAGTTTTTTTTTTTCTTGTATTAACAGGCTTTTTGTGCATAGGTATCAAACTATTTTCAGTCAACCAGCAACTATTTTCTCATAGGAAATGATACAGGCAACTCTCAAAATATAAAAAATAAAAATAAAAACATCACCCTAATGTCTAGCGCTCTACACAGAGGGCTGAATTGTATTAAAATCTGCACGTTTAGTGTTTTTACTTTCTAAACTGTTTTCTTATTTTCAGCTGTGCTTCTTTTTATTTTGAGTGTTTTAACTTCCCATAAGAATATATGTGTTTTTTTGTTTGTTTGTTTTAATCTGTAAAACTTAATGTATAGCTACGCTTCACTTACTTACTTGTTCACGTCCTTGCAGGGATGTCTCAGGGTGTTCTGTGGTTTTCAAAGCAAAAGAGTTAATAGTTTGTGTCAGTGCAGAAGCTGCTTTACAGGTTTACAGATTAAGCATAATAGACACGTGACTTCTGCTTGCTGCTCGAGCTAAAGTTTTTTTTTTTTTTTTCAGTGTTTGCTTTTCAAGCTGTAAACATGAAAACCAAGCGAGGAAACAGTATAAACAACTGAAACCATATATTTACATACACTGTAAGAAGGACACTTGAGATTTTGTTTCTAATTCTCTGATATTAACAGAGACAAAGTTAAGATAATTTCTTTTGTGGTTTCTTTGCATTCTAAGGTTTTCATGTTTAATATTTACTTTTTTCTAGAATTGTCTTTTCACTGGGTATCTACTGCAATCCTTAAGCTAAATGTAATGCTTTTTAATATCTTTTTTACTACTCTTGGATTTTGTTTAAATCCATCATGACACTGAGTTGCAAGTGTTATTCATCAACCTTTCAAACATGCACGCATGGATACTTGTTACCAAGTCACACCTCGAGAGGGAAGATTTAACCGCAGACAGATGTCTGAGATGATAAAAGGAAGATGTTATCATCCCATAAACATGGCAGTCGAAACTAAGGATCATCAGTTTTTATCTATAGGTTGATGACACAAGACATTAAATGAGCTATCAGCACAACTTGTAATCCTTAAACCACTTTGTAATTAATTTTGGGATTTCATGAAGGATATTATGTAATTTTTTTCTAAAGCTTTAACACCCTGGCCAACGTCTCTTGAGAAGCAGCTTCAGCATTTCCAGCTGTTTTGTAAAGTGCTTCATTCACTCCTACGACAAAACAACATGATGCTGCCATGATACTTCATAGATGAGAAGGTGTTCTCCCTACTTTTCTCTACAAATACAACAGTGGCCATTGCGTTTTAACACTTTCTTTTACTAGATTACAAAACAAAAAATTCAGTTCCTTGCAAACTTTCATTTGGATTTTGTGTTGCTTTTGAATTACTGTCTTCTTCTTCTCTGAGTGGCCTCTGAGCCCAGGTAGAGAACCGTCTCACTGTGGATCATATTCTCTTTCCAGCTCAGTCATCATCTTTCCATTTAGTTTTTAGGGTGGATTTACACGCATCACATGAAAACACTCTTTAAAAAGTGGGATGGAGTTATATATCTTCGCCACTAGATAGAGCTCTCTGGCTTGATCTGATTTTCTTCCTGAGTTCAGGTTTTGTTACGGACCACCTGCCACTTTTGATCTGCATGTTTGCAACCAGGTCGAGTCGGTGAGTTGATACCGAGCCACCGTCAAAGCAGCATTGAAACCTGTCACCTCTAGGGGGGACTGATGCGTCCAACAAAATGCAGTAGCCACCGAGTGCGTATGTTCCTGCTTTTCTTACCTCATTAGGACTTTGTTTTGGTGTATTATTTCTGACCTGGTCGACATAATTAGTCCTTCACCGGACAGGTTCCGGCGGTTCGGGTTGGAGCGGATATGTGCGCAGGGAAAGTGTTCGGTTTAATTAGACGTACGGTTAAAGTTTTAGTTTGGCTGAATGAATGGGCGTTAATGCAATGTCCAAATAAGGATAGCAGGTTATGTGTGTGCGTGTGTGTGTGTGTGTGTGCGTGTGTGTGAGAGAGAGAGAGAGAGAGAGAAAGAAAGAAAGAAAGAAAGAAAGAAAGAAAGAGAGAAAGAAAGGGAGAGCGCGTTAGAGAGAGAGAGAAAGAGAGAGACGTCCGGATTGTAATGCTGAGCTCTCACTGGGAAGAGCGAAGACTGTCCCACTAATTTCCCTCCTGCTTCCCAGAGCCCTCTCCATATTCGGACGGATCCGCATCTGAAGCGCGTCGAGCCGGCTGAAGCGGAGCTCCAACTGCGGCGTCGGAGTTTCTTGAATATCGGACATATTTTGACAATCGCGGATATCCCGATGGTGAGTAGCCTACGGCGCTTCTCTCGGTCTTTTCTTCCGTGCATTGTAAATCTGTCAGAGCTGAAATGCAGTCAGATGATACAGCAGTCGGGGAAAAAAATGCCAACAGCTGAACTGTACCACAGGCTTTCGGTGTTATGATGGTCTCGGTGGCGTTTAGCAGCCAGGACTGTTCTGCAGGAATAAACACAACAATGCTGCTCTGCAAAAAGGACGCAGCCATTCCGTTTACTTTTTCCAGTTTTCGCCGGATTTGTAACAAACGCGATGCTTGACAGCTTTGGATATGACATTATTCTTGTCCACTGATCTGTTTGGAGTCAAAACATGATGAGGGAGAGGCCCGTGTACTCAATTCTGAGCAACCCAGACTCGATTTATCAGTATGTAGTGGATGTTTATCTGCGCATACTGGCAGTCCTGATGGATCCACTTGCAGAATCTTTTACTTTTGATTCAGTTCTCCTCGGTTTGTTCTGCAGCCAGTGCGCTCCAGGCTCACTTCAGCCCATCAGATCCAACTCTACGACCACGTGAACTATGGTAAAGAGAATACATGAGAACCCACAGAGCCATCGTCTTTCGCCTGTACGCTACTTGGTGCGTCCTGTTATGTAATGCGCCCCGGTTCGGCCGGCTGCCCGCAGCCATACCAACAGGGCCTACACGTGTTATTGCCAAACATGTTTTCTAACATCAGGCTCAGCAGTGATGGCAGCAGGACCAATGGGCCGGGTCAAAACCTAAAAAAGAGGGGGGAGGGGAGGAAGCTATAATAACACCCCTTTAAGTTCTTTCCAGAATGGCTACATGGAAATTACAATCCTAATTTGTAATGAATGCATGCATGCAGGACAGCTGACTCCAATCTGGGCATGTGATCCAGATTCAGCTCATGATATATAGCAGATGTCTGCATGCAGACTACAGAATGTTTTCCGCACGAATCAGAGGACAGTCCTCAATTAAAAACAACAAGTAAATACCCAAATGATGTCCATGAAGTCTAAGAATAGACTAAGTGTTGAAGTGGTATATTCTTGGGCAACCTGGGATTCAGTGATACTATTGTCCTATATATGACAGGGAGTGGAGTTGATATGGGTTATATGGCTCACTGCCCAGGGGGACATTTTCTCAAAGGGCTGTGCAACACTAAACAGATAAAAAAAATAAAAAAAAGAAGAAAAAAAGTTATTACTGTCGAACATGTGGCGCTGCGTACATGCTCAGTATGAGGGATTTCTGCAAAGTTAATGACTCAGTGCAATAAACTGTATACTGTTGCCACATGGTTCATTAAGAGGAGGAGTTGCTGTAAAGTTGGTGACTCAATGCAATCATTTAGGTTTCCTATAGAAAGAGAAGTTTGGACAACATGGCATAATAAACTCAACTAACTGGTTTATTTATAACTGGATGTACTGTATATTGATCTATTTGTCTTATAAAGTGCCTTGCGCTGACATTTGTTTAGAATCTTGCAGTATAAATAAACTAAGTTCAATAAAAATAATCCATTGAAAGTGGGCACTCACCTGTGTTATTACAATGTAAGCACATTAGGAAAATATGGCCATATATAACTGCAGGTAAATAAAAGAAAATCCTGAAGGGAAAATAAATTAACCTTTTTAATTTGTTTGAAAAAACAAAAACAAACGGGATTCTAATATTTTCCACTGAACAAACCATACCACTGTCAATGACCTATGCTCTAAGGCACAGTGCACAGCAAACATATTAAAACATGTTTTATTCAGAAGCATTGACAATTATGATAAAACTAGCCACAACTAGAGTTCAGTAATCTGTCTTTATTGGTGCACTTTAGCACAACACATCTAATGAGTGTTGAATATGAGAAATAATGGACATCAATAGTCAAGACTCACTGAGTCATTCTAGTTCAGACAGATTTTTGCTGTTTCTGTGTTGTTTTAAAGTATTGAAATGAAAGGGGGCTAGAAATCAACCTGTAAGCCTTTGACCTGCAGATCCTCTTTTCACACATGATGCAAGATGGACTCACCAACTAAGTTTATGTCCTATATATCTAAATATATATGGACGGACCACGATAAAGTGCACTGAGAAAAAAAGATTAATGCTCTTCATACTAGTGTAGCTCCTTGCCTAACAGTGACACTTAAGAAGTACATACTAGGCATCCTACTGCACAGAGGTGCTTTACCTTTCAAAATGAGATGTTTGACCCATTTCATCAGTAACACTGAACATCAGCACTGCTCAGATCCATTCCATACCTCTTTTGTTTCTCAAGGCCAGCTTGATTTTAAAAGCTTGCATGTGTGCTGGACGAAGCAGGCTTGAGTTGAGTTTTATGAAAGGCCAGAAGCAGTTTAGCCCCCCCACAGCTTTATGAAGGAGCTGCTATGTGAAAGAGGCCATAGATTCCCATTCAATACTAAATTAAAGTGTTATTTCAATAAAAGTAATCTGGATTACTTTTCACTATCTCCATATAAAATAGTAAGAGTGGTCAAGCCAGAACCAGATATTTATGCACTGAACAGTGATTCTTTTCACATACTTTGAGATTTAGTAAAGAACTGTTTACGAAAGAAAAAGAAAAGGTCATTCCCTTTTTTGTGCTTGCATCGTGGGGATGGGTTGCAGAATGACCCTCAGCAGCACAAGTAGCCACTGCCATATTTTTGCAGGTTTCCCCATTGAACACAGACAGCTTTTTTTGTGTAATATCTCCTATTTAAATGAGAAAAGCTACGGATTTGCAACATATTTATTTACACATTCTATTTTACTACAAGCAGCAGCTTGTTTTATATGGCGTTAGCTAGCTATTCCAAAAGCAAATTTTAGCTTTCACAGCTTATTTCCATCTTACTGTAGAACAGTTTTACATCTAATAAGATGTTTATGATGCGTTCTCCTTGTGAGAAAAATATAGTGTTAGTTATTGTTTGCTTATGTGAAGCACCGCTCTCCCCAAATCCCACATTAATGTTGATGAATGTACTTTCCCATCACTCATATGTATTTCAGGGTCAGAATTTGAACCAGCTGTGCATTTTAGGCAACTCTCAATCAGTTGTTTTTCTGTTGTGGTTGAGTAACTCATATTCAGGACTGGTGGAGATTATACATCTCTTTAAGCGCCTTTTTATTTGTGCTGTTCTCACCAATAGTGTCAGCTTATCGAACATAGCAAAGATTTGCTTATTAGGTTTGGAGGTTTGCAGTGTCCTTGACACTTGCCGCTATAGTTAGCCATTAGAGGTAAAAGGAAGGGGAGGAATTGGACAATTTAATCTGCATTGAAGAGTTCTTGATCTTTGATTATGTCCAGTCACTGGGTCTTTGTTGTCAAATGAAGCACACCCACCCTTGGGCACAGATGTTAGGGTAGAGTGCAGTGATAAAGTGAAAGCAGAACGCAGTGTATCAATTTGCTCCAAAAGCCCCCAGAGGCAAGTCCAGAAAAACAATAATCCCTGTAAAAGAATTGTTGTGTTCCACTTTGTGGTTTGATGACAAATTGCCATGATGGGCAACACAAGGACATTTTGCTGTCAACAACAAATACTTTTTGTGCTAACAGAACAGCAACTTATTTTGTCTGCCTGTTAGAAACAGCTAATGTGGAAAAAATTAAAAAGCCAGATGACTAATGGCTCATCGACTCTCGAGTCAGAGTGACCTGAAGATGCACACACAGACACACAAACTTACCAGTCACTATGACAAGCTTCTTGCTTGTACCAACATGTCTTCAGGATAATTGTGTCTTTAGAAATGCCCTAATTCCCCTTGGCAAATATTCAGTAAGGTGTGAAATATTCCTAAGAGATCTTGACCCATACTGACATGATTGTATCATGTAATTGCTTCAAATCCATCATCCGAATCTCTTTGCAACTCATACGAAAAGTGTCCTATTTTACATCTGGAGACTGCTGATGACATTGAAGTACAGTGAACTTATTGACATGTTTGAGAAACCAATCTGAGAGGTTAGACATGGTGCATTATCCTACAAGAAGAAACCGTCAGAAGATGGGTACACTGTGGTCGGCTGGACCGTTTATGAAATGTCCAATAAGAGGTCCAAAGTCTTCCAAGAAAATATCCACAATGAATCTACCACTACCAATCTGAATTATTGACAAAAGTCAAATGGTTACACCAGATTCTGACCACACCACTGGAAAATTGCAGCTGAAATCAAGACTCACGCGGTTTATCCTAACTCCTGTTTGATGCTCATCGACATAAAATGTTCTTTGCGTGTGTGCTCTCTTTCCTTTTAGGTGATAAAAATAAGTGTGAGAAGTTGAATCTGAAGGGAAACAAATAAAGAGAGCGACTTCAACTCACCCAAACCTCTGATGCCTCTGGCGACTCTGAGCTCATGTTGTGTCCTTGCTGGGATAAACAAGTGGCCTGGCCAAAGAGCACAGTGTTTCTACACACATTGAAGCCCACACAGGTGAGCGGTTCCTCAATTTTATACAGCTTAAATATTCTCCAGGAGATACTGTGGCTCAGTTGGTAGTCTGTATGCAATTGAGATTGTGGATCGATTCCGTCTTCCTTGTCCAGCATGTATCAATGTATGATATGTTTACTTGAGTGACTAGGGGAATGTGACTCTAGTGTAAAGCTCTCTGAGTGATCAGTATGACTAGAAAAGCACTTACCTGATTGTCTCTTGGTTTTTGGCAGGATGTCGTGGGCCAGAAGCCTCTTCGTAGGCAGAGAGGATGACCAAAAGACAGCATGGGGAGACCGCAATGGCAAGAAGAGGAAGGACAGCTCGTCACTATGCAACCCACGTTACATGAGCTGCCTGAAGGACTCAGAGGACTCAGAAGTCCCTAATGTTTCCCCCCAGTATTACCACTGTGAAGCAGGTGCAAGTGGGGGCAACTTTGGCCTGCGGTGTGGCTGGCAGGAGGACCACTATGGGAAAAGGGTGGTTGGTGTAGGAAATTCCTGCATGGAGGATAGTGAGCTGAAGGACAAGCCAGAAGAGGAAGTAGGGGAATTAGCAGGGAGAAGACGTAAGAAGATGACTGCTGCAGACTGCTGGAGATGGCTTATGTGGGTTTTTCAATCCAAAAAATTTCAGTCTGCCAAGCTGGAACGCCTGTACCAGCGCTATTTCTTCAGACTCAACCAGAGCTCCCTCACTATGCTAATGGGGATGCTGGTGGTAGTGTGTGGAGTCATGATTGCCTTCCACTGTGTCCACACTGAGCTTAATGTGGCCTACATCTTAGTGCTGTCAGTGGCCACGACTCTCTTTCTGGCCATGATGGTCGTGTGCAACCGTAACGGCTTCCATCAAGACTACATGTGGATTGTGAGCTACCTGGTGATCGGGGTTCTGATAGTCCTGCAGGTTTCTGGGGTGCTGACGGTGTCCCCCCGCAGTGCCTCAGAGGGGCTCTGGTGGACGGTCTTCTTCGTCTATATTATCTACACTCTGTTGCCTGTCAGAATGAGAGCTGCTGTACTTAGTGGGACTGTGCTGTCCACCGTTCATGTTCTCATCGCCTGGCACGTCAACCACGAGGACAAGTTCATTCTCAAACAGGTAAGTGAGAGCAGATCTGTGATAGTTTTAGAGCATATAAAGTATGAATTATAAATTGTTGCCCTACATTATATTTTTCATATTATGACAAGAAGAAAAAAAGATTTGTGTCACTTTTTTGCGTCACATTCTTTAATGTAGCAGGACAAGAGTATATGTTTCATATTTTATTTTAACTAGTGATCCTCATAGATCACTAGTAAGATCATAGATTATGAGCAATTATGATTATGTGCATCATAATTGCCTTGAGAAATTATGCACACATCTCACCTCCTCAATAAATTCTTATTCTATTTAATTGTATTTTATTTATTTAAATTTTATTTTAATGTTTGATTCATATTTAAGCCTTCTTAGGATTAGATTAATTAACCCTTTAACTTCCACCCTCAAAATACTTACATGTAAACTTGATAGAGCTTTACATTAAATGTGAGATTTCCAAAGGCCTGTCAGGATTTCCAAATTCAATATATCACAATATAGCCAGAACTGAGCTCTTCAATAGTATAAACCAGAGCATTTCGCTGTACTATGTTTAGCAATCAAGCATAAAATGACTCGATTTCTCGGTGCGCATCTTAACCACTGACTACATTGCATGATGTGACTAAATAATACCACAGCACAGAAAAACCACATTGTTTAGTGACATTTGTATTTTTAATTTGGTATGAGATCCTCATGGCCTTACAACAATAACAAAATATCTTATTTCAAATTACATTCCTTGTGTGATGGTAAATTTGTAAGAGGCAAAAAGGAAAACATTCCCTACATGCTTGTCACCATACAGTTGAATACAATGTTGTCACTGTGGTGAGCAGTAGAAATGGCCTACTTTCTTGCCTCGACACAAAAGGACAAACTTTGTACTGACTCCTCAACCACTTTTCCGTGTCAAAGGTGCCGTACTAAAAGTAGAAAGTTCTCTAGATCTCTGCAGCTTTTCAAATTAGGTTTTTAATGAGCCCATGTTTTGTGCTGTGGGGCAGCTACAAGCAGCTCTTTGGGATTTGTGGAAGGTCATCTGGGTTGAATGAGCCCGTTTAACTGCATTGTCAAGGAATATCATGATAATGTAGCATGGTGCCATTCAGCCCGAATTCCCCTAAAACAAGGAGTCTATTGTAGTTAAATGAAACAGGGTGGGGTGGGATGCTGGGATTGTGCAATTCATTTTATGGAAAACAGGATCATTACTTCTTCTCTTTGGAGCCAGATTGTAATCGCTTCATCTGGAAGCACACTGCAAACATTTCTTGCACATTTTATATTTGCTTTTGTGTCTTTAGTCCTTTTGGTCTCATTTAGTCTTTTCATAAAGTAGATGTTTGCCGTTGTAAAGTTGTTTTTGGTTTTAAAAGCGCATATTAACTCCACAGGCATTTGGCTAACAGTCACTATTCTCACCAGTTAGTTTGAAATACCTTTCCCAGATTAGCCAACATGCCATAAGCACAAAATGCACGAGCTTGGTCCACTTAATATCCCAGAATATTGATCTGTCATATTTACAGTTGTAAATTTATTCCACTAATATTAAAATCATCTTGGAGTTTGAGCCAGCATGTTTTTTATATAATATCACTTTTTAAAGCGTCAAGAGCTCGTGCTAACTTGGTTAGATTGTTTATACGCAGGTCAGAATCATTTTTAAGGATATTAGTAAGACAACTACTTACTAACTGGGAAACAAATTCAGTTTATTAGAAATATACTATGTATTTTTTTTGGCATTTTGCAGGCAGCTAATTGATACCAAAGTTCACTTTACATGTTATCATGAAATGGAAAATTCCTTCAGCTTGAGGTGATATACACACATGTTGGAGGATTGTAGGAGTTAGAGAAAAACAACTTTGCATAGGAAAATTTAATCTCAAGCAAAAATCAGCTGCAAGATTCCTAAATTGAGAAGTTGTATTCATTCTTTTTGTTTGTTTTTGTTGTTTTGGTTGTTAAGCAATCAAGAGAAAAAAAGAGAGTCTGAAAAAAGGTAATCTTGACATTAACTCCTAGTCTGAACAGGGTGACGAGCGGCTCAATGGTTTGATGCCGATGTCTACTTTGGCCCTGGCTGGCTGCACAGATCTGCTGTTGATAGACTGTTTGAGATCTGGACTTTCACCACAGAACGTTTCATGTTGTTTGAACAATCAGTGAGAGGACGAGAGTCTCTAAGAGTCGGACAGTGAACTTGGTACAATGTTTTTATGGCTTACACCAAAACACTGTTTCTTGTTTTCCATTGTGCTATTGCAAGATGAAAAATGGTGGTGCCTTAATAACAATTTGCCGTCCGCAAGTTTGAAGAGTTATTCTGTGGCAATCTCAAGAACAATTACTACTTTTACTTTAGTACTTCAAATCTAATAGAGACAGTCTCACGTTACATTCCCCAGATCATAGAGCATGAAGAGAGTTTTACTACACAAAATAAATTATTTATCTCAGTATTCTTGAAAACAGATGCTCCAGTGCCACTATGTGAATTTTATTTTGTAAGTGGTGCTGGAAAACACAAGTTAAACCAAAATAATTTAACTGCTTGGAAAAATTAAAGAACTGAGTCAGGAATTTAGTTTATGGATTTGGAGGAAAATATTGGCTGTCAGTGCATCTCTTTATTTTAGCATGATAGGTGATGCTAAAATGAACAGACAGCAAGAAGAGACAGTGAAGCTACCACAAGTGGAGCAGTGGATCCTGTTTGTTAGAAGATGGACAGGTTAGTAATGTTTTGCTTTTGACCATCCATGTGCATCATCAATACAATTGAGACACATCTAATTCAACAGGAACATACTAAACCTAAGGATTGGGACAGGTGGGAATATGGAAATCACGTTATTTTTGAGATGGGGCTCCATTAAAAATTCAAAGGCAGAAATACACTGCCTGGCCAAAAAAAAAAAGTCGCCACCAAAAAATGGTCACACTCTCTAATATTTTGTTGGACCGCCTTTAGCTTTGATTACAGCCCGCATTC
>CAEFZX010028324.1:0-98735 GCA_903066825.1 Alfaro cultratus
GATTTTTTTAATTAATTTGTTTTGTTATTGAAAAACATATTTTTCTTATTTTTTTTTTTAAATTTATAATTAGAAAAAAAAAAAAAAAAAAAAAAAACAAAAAAAAAATATATATATATATATATATATATATATATTCATCAAATGACGTGTTTCAATTGATTTTAGACTATTTTTCAAAAAACTGTTTCAAAATCCTATTTAACCTTATTAGAAATAGCATTAAGCTCAGTGCATAATGTTCACTGATAAATATTCTTTCCCTTGTGGTTGGGGACAGACAGCCCTAAGTGTAAAGCATATTTTTATAATCATAAAATAAAGAGAGGAACAATAATTTGCAACTAGAAATGAACCAGCCGAGACAATTATCTGATTATACTTCTGATCGACTTTTCATATCAAATACTTAATAATTTGACCAATCCCATTCTCGTAAATATATCAAATCTAATAAGTCCTACCATTTTCATTTTACAACAACTTTGAAAGTAGTCACTTTTCTTTTACTTTAGTAACAAAACCAGGTAAAGATTGAGGTACTTTGATGGTTAAAAGGGGAAATTCTTGTTGTCACTTTATTTTTTGATTCACAATTTACTTTCATCAAAGAAGCTAGTCTTTTATGTGTTATGGTTCTTTGGAGTCAACATCAGAATCAGTAGGGCTGATCTAAAAGGAAACCAGAAATCAGTGTTGGCCTGATTTGTTTATTGATCTACTTATTTATTTAGTGTCATTTTAGTTTTGCCCTTCAGTTCATGTTTTTAATATCCATCACTAGCTTATATAGTAATGGTGGATATTGCTAAGATGCCCAGTATCTTAGCAAAAATAATTTTTAAAACGGTTTCAAAACTAGGCGAGTCTGGTTGTTTAAAATAATCTAAGTTAAATATGAACATAATTAAATGATTATACATATAAATAAATAAAAATGTATTGTGTTTGTATTTTAAAATTAGGAATGTTAAATCTAGTTATCATTTCAAAATTATGTGCTAACCCATCAGATTAAAAACAAAAACAACAAAAACATGGACTAACACAGTTCATGACAGCAATAAGAAGTAAAGTTAAACTAAGTCTTAACTTGAAGAACTATTAAGCTTTTTATGATTATTGTACTTAAGCTTCCACTTTTTGCTATAGGACAGCACAGCATACCAAATAAAACTCCTGAAATTGTGTTCTGGCTTTTGGCGTTGGTGTGCTGCTCCAACGATTAGCACTGAGCTTCAGGTGGTCGTCCATCACAAACTTTATGGAAGTGCCCCATTGACCTTTGGTGAGTCAACAGTAACATAACATTCTGCTCATTCGCCAGCAGATTTCTGTGACAGCGAGGAGGACAGTGACGATGAGAGCAAGGACGGCAACCATAAAGACGGTCCGGACTCCAGTAAGATCTCCACCACCACGGGGGACGGAAAGGATCACGAGGCCAGCCCGGCTAAGGGACATCCCTTCAGTAGCAGCGACTCCACAGGCAGGAGAACTGAGAAAAGTCAGGCGGACTCTCGGCAGAGTCCCATCACCGTCATCTCCAGCACCACGCGTTCTGGGGAAGAACTCAAGAGTCCGAGTCTGGACCAGTCCAAAACAGACGAATGTAGGTCGATAAGCAAAGACAGCTTCATGCCTTTGACTGTTCAAACTGACAGCGCGCACATGGCCCACAACCACTTGCATAACTTTGGATTTCCGCCGGGCCTGACAGGACAACAGTTTTTCAATCATCTGGGGAACGCACATCCGTTCCTCTTGCACCCCGGTCAGTTCAACATGGGGGGCGCGTTCTCGAACATGGCCGCTGGCATGGGACCGTTACTAGCAGCGGTGTCTTCGGGAGGGGTGAGCACCATGGACACAACCAGTATGGCATCGTCTCCACAGAGCTTGGCAGGGGCACCGGGCCTGCCCTTTCACCTGCAGCAGCATGTCCTGGCATCACAGGTAAAACCTATTTTCTTTGATTGGGAACTTGGGACTTTATTTCCCTGCAGTTCAGCAGACCGTCATCTATGGAGGCCAATAGTGGTGTGTTAGACAGTTTAATACTTCTAGTTTAACTCAAGGATTTTTTGCAGCAGCTAAAACATGTCAGATTACATTTGATACTGTTAGATCCTTGAGTGCAGTGATTCTATTTAGTCCTTCACATTATTATTATTATTATTATTATTATTATTATTATTATTATTATTATTATTATTATTATTATTATTATTATTATTATAAGCATTTTATTTGATGTTTTTCCCCCAAATTCTAACCAATAATTGTGTACATTCATTACATAAATTCTATTAAAAATGATTTATCAGCCACTTATTAATTTCAATCAGATCAGAGATGAAATATCTCATGGCCTAAGACAGCAAATGTTCCACTCACACCGCATGGCAACCATACCCACTCTCTTGTTTGCCTAAACTGCAAGGACAGAATATGACAGCAATAAATTTTTTTTTGGAATTAGTTGGATGTGTAACTTCAGAAATGGTTTAGTCTTTTTCTCTGCTTGAAAGGACTGAATTAGAAAACTTTTTGTTGCCATATTTTGGTCAGAACTCTTATTTTTGATTTTACGCTAGAATTTATTTTTTGAAAAATGACCATGAAAGACATATACATGTATATCCTTATTAATTCTCTGCGTTAGAGCTGGGAAATGGTGCATTAAAATGAATCATCAGCTGGGAAAAGGAAACATCATGCTTTAAAGGGCAATCAACGTGTCTTTCTCCTATTCCTTGTCAAACAATCGCGATAGCTTCAGCTTTACTGGAATCCCGGAGAATGGGCTGACATTTTTGTTATTATTTGCATTACAAATGCGTAAAGCAAGCAAGGAAAAATCTGTTTACGTGGAAGCTAAAAATATGTATTTGCTGCAGGATGTTGTTTCGCATGGAGAGGATTTAAGAAAACCAAACAGTTTTCAGCAAATAAGAAGAAGAATTGGCACATATTCTCTTGGGATCCATCTCTTGTGTAGCTTTCTTGTTTGACACCAAGTTCCTCGGTTTATCCACAGGGCCTCGCCATGTCACCGTTCGGCAGTTTGTTCCCGTATCCCTACACCTACATGGCAGCAGCGGCCGCCGCCTCGTCCGCTGCCTCGTCCTCGGTGCACCGACATCCGTTTCTGAACGCGGTGCGCCCCCGCCTCAGGTACAGCCCTTACTCCCTCCCCATGACGGTGCCGGACAGCACGCTGCTCACCACCGCCGTGCCCCCCATGCCTACCGGCGCAGGAGGCGGTGGTGGGCCCGAGCTGAAAGCGGGCGGGCTGGTTCCGGCCAGCCCCGCGGTCACCCTGGACTCCACCTCGGAGGTGACCAGCCACACCTCTGGGATACCTTCCGCGTCCCCGAAGGCCTGCGCGGAGAAGGACGCTGCCAACGAGCTGCAGAGCATCCAGCGCCTAGTGAGCGGACTGGAGTCCAGTCAGGACAGGCCCAGGAGCGGATCCCCTTAACCCACCCACACCCACAGCCCACCTGCTGCTCCTCTGGTTGCTGTCAGGAAAAGTGAACCGTCATGACGGTGATGAAGACTCATGCAGGTTTTTAATAGAAAAAAAAAGAAAAAACAAACAAAAACTAAAAGCTTTTAGTTTCTGAAATGCACTTTGTTTATTACACATCTAAAATGTATATTTCTATCTCCTCGGCTTTTTTTTTCCAGTTTTCGTTAATTTAAGCTACTCTTATTTTTCCATTTTTCTGTCATTTGAATACCGTAGAAGTATTGAAACGGAACCGCTGGCATGGGTGTGAATTATACAGATTACGGAGAAGTTGCTGCTGTGTCCTGTCTCCTGTAACTCTTTTAAAAAAAATATGCACTCTGAATTGAATTGACTTATTCACGACCGTTTTGACCTACCTTTTTTTTTAATATATAAAAATACTGCTGTATTTTCTCGTAAGCTACGAATTCATAGATGGAGCGATTGATGCATGCTCTCGAAAATTAAAATCCGACTCTTTTTTTTTTTTTTTAAATGAAATAATTTCCCTTACTTTTTTCTCTTTTTTTAAAAAAAAATTAGATTAGGAATTTAAAATGAATTCCTTCTCATTATTTCAGCTGGGAAAGGTCTACTGAAAGATTGGTGCTTCGGGACAAAATTCAGGCGCAAGCATGCGGAATTAAGGGAAGCAGAAATTTTAAGTAAATATTGAGAAAGAAAAAAAAAAGATGAATGGTAGTATTGATCATTGATGTAAATAGGGATATATAAAATATTTATGTAATTATTTGATATTGTTATTGCGTGTAAATACAACGGAGTAGTTTGTTTCTAGGGATCTGTTCTTAATTTATTGTTGATATACCTGTGTAAAGACAGCTTGTGGACTATTACCCTATCTGCATTTATATTTCCCTTTAAAACACGGACTTCATATTCCAACCCCTTAAAGAAACATCCTCACCGAGAGATAGTTATTCACACTAATGTGCCATTGTATTTTCACCTGTCCTTGTGTGTGAAGTGCTACTGTTTAAAGCGAATGGAAAAGCGACAACGCACTGCACCAATGGCTTGAAAATAAAACACTTTTTTTTCTTTTCTTTTTGTTTTTTGTCTTTGAGAAGTGTCGTTGAAGTGTGACAAAAGTGAATTTATTTCTCTCTTGTTTATTTTTTTAAAGAAAAATCTCTTTTTTTTCAAAAAAGTGCCGCATAATCGAAAATATGAAGGTTTTCTCTCTGTGTTTTTTTTTTTTGTGTGTATGTGTGTGTGTGTGTGTGTGTGTGTGTGTGTGTGTGTGTGTGTTTGTTCCTTAAGTTGTCTGTGGGTTACGTTGTATTGGAGTTATGTCTAGTTTACATCATCGACATTGTGTTCTTGAAAGTTTCAATAAAAAAATATTGAAATGCTGTTTTTTGCAGTGTGTGCGCCTCGCCTTTGGCAGACAAATCGCAGCTTTTTATTTAAAACCTTGCCTTATTTAAATGATGAAATCTTGATGTGGAAAGCATGAACTAATGTAAAAGTAGCATTAAGTTGCGTGCGAAGAATCAAGTTGAGATGCGTCTAGAATCGCTGAAGTACCTGAGGATCGCCTGAGCGTTTTATTTGTCTACTGCTACAGGGATGACTCTCAGGTCAGGATATGGAAATTAACGATGGCAGTTAATTTCACTGTAGGGAAAAATGGGGGACGAGAGGCGGGAAGTTATGCAAAAATAAAATGAGTCTTTTTTCCCTTTTTTTTTCCTCCCATAAAATTGAATAAAACAAAAATCAATGCACTTTGCTGAAAAGCAACAGCACGAAACGCCTCGCTGACAAGGTGTCATCTCATACTGAAGAAGCTATTACTTTGTGACAGCAGTAAAAGACAAAAGAAACAGCGACTCTCCCTGATTACTGCTCCTCTATTGCACCTTAAAGTCAGGAGTTTATCAACATCATATCTTCATTTGTGTATCGCCTGGTTAATGTGTAGCAGGGCTGGCGCGGGTGGATAGGTGTAAACGCGATACGAACCGTCTGAACTGGTCCGTCTTATTGCTCACCTGGCGCCTTGCATGAGCATATCTTCCATTTTATTGCACGGAAGGCGACAATGCGTCTGTAAATTGCGACGCCCCCTAGAGGCGGCTGCGGCTGAAGGAACTTTTATTAACCAACAGACCAAAGGACAAACCTGGATGAGAGCTCACTGAGGAGGCAAGGATCGGGTGATAAGGATATTTGACTCGGTCACAGGTCTATTGCAACCTCTATTGTGTTTGCTAATGACTAATAAAGAAATCCTGAATGAGTCTGAAACAGCCTACAAACACACCGGAATAAAGTTAATTTAGCTGCTTATCAAGTAGTATAACAGTGTAATCATACACTTTGTATCACAATCATCACTGCAAGGATTTTCTTTTTCTTTTATTGAAGCATATCCTTTTTCTTCTGTGTACGTTAATAAATAGACAAAATCTACTATACATTGCATATTAAAGCTGGATGTGCCTTGAATGATTTTTTTTTTTTCTTATGTTTTTTTGCCCCAGAAATTATGACAACTTCTGCTGTGAAGAACATGGCTTCATTTTTCCTTTTATTTGTGTTTTTGTTGAAGTTGCAATCTTTTCGATAACGTTGCTTTCTGTGCAGTTGCGTCATCTAGTGGCAGTAAAGGAAAATCACTTCTCTTTTCAGGGTTCCCATGCAATCCAAGTGCTCATCTCTAGCCAGGGTTCAGTGGAATGAAATTTATTTTTAAAAATGTGTAGGGTTAAAAATAAGATTAAAAATGAGCCTAATAACATTTGCAGATGATACATCATGTCATTGGTGTCCGAAGCTTTTGCTACATAGGCCAAAATTGTCAAGCTTCCATATAGAAGGATTTTTAAAATTTCCAAAGATTAGTATTATTTTTAAAATGCTCAACAAAAATTTACTACACTTTAGTGAAGCAAATCCTTTTCTTTCTAAGAAAAGAGCTTTGTAAATCATTGTAGATCCATAAAATGCAAGGATTTTTGTTGAAAAATGTATTGAAATTTTTTATGTGATATTACCTCTGTTGCTATATGTAATAACAGGATTTAAGTAATTCTGTCTTGGAAACATTTACTATATTTAGCCACATTAACAAATCCATAAAACGGAGATTTGGATGAAGCCAGGTCTGCTTTTCACAGAAACTTGCTTGATATTGCGCCTATGAAATTAAAGCAAAAGGAAAACGCATGGCTATTAAAAGATGAATACTTTATTATGTTTCCTAGCATTTTATACTGTACAAATTTAATAGAGCAGTAACAATTTTGCTTTGGCCATCAACTGGGCTGCGTTGTGTGTTAAATAAGTGTCAGTAAGTGCACAAAATCTCTCCAGGAGACAAAAAATGGTTTCCAGACTGAACTTTGAACACCTCTATTTTACATTTATTCCAGCAGATTTATGCAATAATGGATCAGACTACCTAAATGTAATCATCTACTTAACTTATCTGGGATTTGTAGTCATTAAGGTGTAACAAAAGTAGAACAATAATGTTGGTTTACCTTTGAATCAAAAGCTTTAACTTAATTCCTAAAATTGTCTCTTGTAATCTCTTAAGTATGTATTTATATCTGCAAGAAAGACTGTCCTGCTCAAGAAGAGACTATTCTGTAACTGAGAAAAATATTAAATATTTTGGTAGATATCCATTAGTTGAATATCTACCAGATATTAATGAGATAACGCTCTCTAAATTAAAAAGGCCTTCCAAAACTGCTTCAGCGTTATCTCAGATTTTACACATTGATGTAAATGTGAGCAGAAAAAACACTATCCAATTTTTCAGTTCTTTTATTTTGTAAGTGCATATTTAATCAATTTACAGTAATTTATGATAAGCAGAAAAATGCATGCAAACCTGATGCTGATCCAGCTTTTGAACTAATTGGCAACTTTTTTTTTTACTTATCCTAATGGTTTGGGGAAGGAAGCAAACAAACAGCAGAGGTGGGCAGAGCCTAGTTTTGGGGGAAAATTACTTTGGGAGTACTTTTACAACTCCATACTTTTTATTTTTAATTGAGCAATTTTATTGTGATTAATACAATTTCTGTGTACTCTTCACTGAATGAAGCACAAACATATTTTAACCAAACATTTGGCAGATGCAGAAACAAACCTGCAGTTTATGATAAAGTGATACTTTTGCTTTAGCACAAGGTTTGCTATACTTCTGACATTTACTATCATTTATAGCAGAACCTAGTGTGCCATTAATACCATACATTGTCGTAGATGTACTGTATGCTGCATGCTATTGTAGTGCATATATTTGGATTTTTCTTATTTTGTCTTTAAAATACTAGAACTGGCATGTAACTTTATTTTTAGTCCATTTGATGTTATCACTATAAAAATAACAAATCAAGTCTCTATAAAATTCAACTCTTTGGATGGACTTCACCTGTCCTGGATGTCATCCCCTGACAAACAACTTGGAAAACAAGAGGCTAAAGCATGCACAGTATATAGCATTATCACATTATTCAAGAAAAATGCTACAATATGTTTCCTTATATTATTCAGACATAATGGTGCCTAATGACAGTCTTTTTCGTGGCATCTAGCTTCTGGAATAACCTGACTTTGAACGTAAAGATTGCACTGACTATTGATCCTTTGAAGTCTTTTAAAAATGCATTTTTTTCCCCTCATAGATTTTGAGTTACAGATGTCCTAAACATTGTGATAACTGTTGTGCAAACGCATATTTATTGTTCTTTTGAGTAGTGATTTTATCTGGTAAAGTTTTACAGGATGTTGTTCAGGATGATTTTATGCTTATTGCAAGACTTTGTTTGACTAGTATTGCTATAGTTATAGGGTAAAAAAAAAAAGTAACTAAGTGTAATAGGGGCTCAGTTTTAAATATGTATTTGGTTTCAAGTTCTTGAATGATGTTTGTTCAGCTGCCACTTTGGAATGATCTGCCCCTGTGTTCTGTCATCCAACGGGAAAGGTAAGTTTATAATAACACCAGAGGGCAATTTTCACCTTGCAAAGCGTACACAACAAAGAAATGGTGTTAGCTTCTATTTATGCCAACATCACCTGGGTAGGAGTTCTCACACTCTTATGAAAATATATTTTAAAAAAGCTTAGCAAGTCTATAAGGTCATGGTTGTGAGTTTAAGCAAATCTTTTATTTTGGACACATTTGTCATACAATGTCTGGAGATTATATGTAACACAGGATGGGCACTCTTCCAGTTACACATTCAAATTGTGTTTAATCTTTAGGAACATTAAGTACATTGAACAATTTTAATTTTAAAGATTTTTTTCTTATTTTGCTTGTCTTTAAACACCCCAGGTTTCCATTTCAATTTCAAAGGCGTCTGGAATGGACACTTTCAAACTAGAGATGAAATGTAAATCATGAACTCAATATGTGTTTTGCAGAATCACAATACAGATAATAGAGAGGAGGAGCTAAGAGACCTGGCTCATGGAGCAAATTAAAAGAATTAATCAAAAGAAATCAACGGCACCAATACGATTCAGGATTTCTTACATGTTGGTGCATCAGTGCTTTTGCTTTTGTGTCTTTTTGTATGGAAGTTCTGTTTCCGTTGCATGCCAGTGTACCCTTTCACTTGATTGTAGTGCACTCTAGTGTCCAATAAACATTATTACAAAAGGAGTTAAAGTTTCAGTACACCATGCAAATAAAATGACAATGGTTTAATTTCATTTAAAGACTAAACTAATAAATAACTCAAAGAGTTCAAAGAAACTGTTTGCTTTTGGGTGCAGAAGGGTGTGTATGCATGTGTGTGGAAGCACATTTGAACTTTCAGCATTTCAGAGAAAGTAATGTCTTCAATTAATCCAGGCAGATCTGGTTTAGGATATAAGGACTTGGATTCATGAAAACATTTTTTGATCAAATAATAAACAGATAAAGCGTTACTTGAAGCATCCAATACATAAAAAAAATAAATAAATCAGCAAGTTTTATTCAGGTCATGTTAAATATGGTGGCATCATTCACCTGTAAAATCTCTAACTTAATAGTTTGCAATCAGGTTAAATTTTAATTTGTTTAGGTCATATTTAATTTGCCTCTGCTGAGAATGTAAACAATTCCTGCACTTTTCAGAGCAAAGGACCACCAGGGTAAAACGTATAAATGTCAGCTTTTGTTCAAAAGCATTTACAGTTAAATAAAAAGCACTTAGAACCCTTTTTAGAGCTAGGTTTCAAGTAATCATTTCATTTACTAACAAAACTTTTCAGTGAAACTGTAGGACAGTAGTATTTACATTGTGAAATGCCCAGCCAAAGTTCAGACCCTAAAATTGATAGAAAATCTATGATGAGAGCTAAAGATTAGCATGATGGCAAGGAGTTCAACCAGCGCATATCCAAAGATCTTCAAAATACCAGAATAAACATGCAAAAAGCTGGTCAGCAATAGGAAGAGATTGATTGTTCTGGATCCAATAAATACTAATATTTAGGAGGGTATAAATAAAAACAAAACCAATAATTTCTTTCACAAAAATGATTCTACTTTACATTGTTTAATTAACCTTTGAGAGATATTTGTCTTTCTATAAGATCATGTAGAAAAAAATATCTTGATTGAATGAAAATAATTTTAAATGTAAGTTTGCCAAACCAAATAACTTTTTGCTTGCAGATGAAAACTAATTTTCAATGTCTGTAAAAAGTATTCAGCTCCATTGACCTTTTACCTTTTTATTGCTTTTGCAAATCATGATCAACATAATTTGGCCTTTTGGACAAAAAAGAAAAACCTTTAATGTCAAAGAGAAAACTGATAAAAGGGAGTCAACTGAATAAAAATATGTAATTAGTAGTAAGTAATTACATAAATATTCACCTCCTTTAAAGTGATAGACTTAATCCAACAGATCCAGCCAATTGATGGGTGTCTCAAGTGATTGTCGTAAAAAGACACGTTTGTCTGGAAGGTCCATTCACTGGTTGAGTATTCCTGAATAAAATCAGGCAAATCAGAGAAAATATTACTGAAAGCTGAAAGTCTGGAGATGGATAAAAACTCTCCAGGGCTCCAAGTTAATTTCAATTCATCATCAAGAAATGGAAGAAATATGGCACATGTGTTAAACCCTTCCTCACAAACTGAGGGACCATAGAAGAAGGAGACCAGTGAGAGGGGACACCAGGAGGCCTATGAAGGAGCAAAAACGCTTCAGTAAATTCAGGAGAAACTCTGCACAGAACAACTGTTGGGCAGGTTCTTCACCAGTCAAGCCTTTATGGGACAGCAGCAATGACAAAACCACTGTTGAAACAAAAATTCACATCAAGGTTCGATTAGCATCTGTCAAAAGGCATATGAGAGACTTCATGACCAAATGGAAGAAAGTTATTTGGTCTGATGAGACTAAACTGGAGCATTGTGGCCATCAAACAGGATGCTATGTGTGGTACACACCAAGCACTACACATCACCACAAACACACCATTCTCACTGTGAGGCAAGACTATGGCAGCATCATGATATAGGGATGCTTCTCGACAGCAGGTCCTGGAAGCCTTGTAAAGGTAGAATATAAAATGAACACAGCTAACCACAGGGAGATGCTGGAGGACAATTACAGTCCATCTACAAGAGAACTGCAGATGAAATTTTCAGTTCTTTCATTTTTCCAATGCAAAACTGATGTTTTGTATTGAAATTAAGTCTGAGGAATTCACAGAGTTCCAATGCATCACAACAGGATATGTTACCTTTTTCCATGAAATCTGCATCTTGTTTTAATTTTTTAATACTATAAATTGTCAAATCTGCTCAAATAATTAACTGAACTCATCAGATGGAATCACTCTGACCATTTGGCATCTACATACTTAACTCTTTATCAAAGCAAAAACTGTGACTGCATAGCTTAATGTGAGATTCCTCCGCTTTTTGGTAATTGCTGCTTTAGTTTCCCAGCACATAATTTCTGTAGTAGTTTAGCATACTGCATGGCACAAATTGTACGACTCAGCATCTAATGAAATAACATGTCAAAAAACTAGTAGCTTTTTGTTTAAGTTGGTTATCAAACTGTGCCAAATGTGTGGGGATGAGATGATTACCTACATAAAACTAAACATTCTTCCTGGTTAATTGAAAGTAAATGAAAACAGATAGCTTTACTATCCAAGTGAAATATAAAATAAAATGTTGAACAGAATCTAACTCCCAAATAGTTTTAACTATTCCTTTTACAAAAGACTGATGTTATGAAGGGACTTTCACCCTAGCCTAGTCAAGTTCAATAGATCAAGCAGCTTATTTTGGGTTATGAATCCGAAATACTTATATGTGCTTTAAAAAAAAAAAGTGCTTAAAGTGTAGAGTGAGCGCTCACCTCTCAAGCTTTGAACTTCTACCAGAAACCATGGAGCTGGAGGGTTATTCACCGTATCTTACATTTTTAATAAGATTGTACTGTGCTGCATTTTATTTATAGACCTCATTTTCATAGAGCAGGGAGTTCTGAATGCCAGTGACCACTAACAACCCTGAGGCTTTGATCACCTCCATTTCCTGCCTGAAGATATACTGCTGTGAAAATGTATTTGTATTTGTATGTATTTTTATTTTAATAATTTGCAGAACCAGCTGTCAATGCAGACAGAGCAAAAAGTCTTTTGGGAGTCTGTCAATCCTTGGATACAGAGGCAGGAGGTTTTGCAATTTTATTTTGCACAGTAATTTAAAAAAGTAGTTAAAAAGTTGGTAATCCATCGTGTGTATACTCATTGCTCACAATGATTTAGGAAAATTTGGAATCAGTGTGTAACTTAAAAGAGTTAAACGGATCTATGATTTAGGACTGTAATGTTTAGAAGAAAAAACATCACAGTTGAAATATTAAAAAATTGAAG
The DNA here is from genome assembly GCA_903066825.1 of Alfaro cultratus. Taxonomy (NCBI): domain Eukaryota; kingdom Metazoa; phylum Chordata; class Actinopteri; order Cyprinodontiformes; family Poeciliidae; genus Alfaro; species Alfaro cultratus. Next base: position 12,401 of record CAEFZX010028324.1, read on the forward strand.
TTCTGGAATGAAACTGTGACTTTTACAAGTATTAATGTTTACTGTAAAGGAACAAACATGCATGGCTTGAAGTTTAAGAGAACGAGATCAAGATAGAGATAGAGTTACTTTGCTCCGAGGCTTTTGTAGCTCACATCATCCACTTTTCACTCAGAGAAAGTCTTCAGTTCTGTTAGCGTCAGCCCCACTTCTAACCTGTCACACTGTGCTGCCCTGGAGCTGCTGGGGTGTGATACGGCTTGCTACACAACATAAAAGTGCAAGAGTTTGGGGTCAAATTTCTTTGCAGCATGTTACAGACTGTACTCTGCAGTTCTTTTGTTGTGTTGTTGAATTACCTCCTCAGAACTATTTTAAATGAGGGGGTCAGAATATTTTAGAGCTCCAGAGCAGTTTTATTGGTTCATACATTTATTTCACAATATAAGTCATTTTTGTTTATTGGGGAGATATCTGTCATCACTTTGCCACCAAAACCCATGTTCTCATCAACTGCTGGTAGCACTTTGGCAGCTACTCGTTTGCTATTTGTTAAAAGGTTCATTCTTTTTAGGTGAACTGTTTTTTTATTTTCCACACATGTGCAATGCAATATGTCTTTTGGACACATTTTCCAGCTCTGAAATGAAGTCTGGCATAAACACCAAATCTTTTTTCCACTTGGCCTAATATGACAACCTCTTAAACTCCATGACCCAATTATTCTTCATCAGAGGCTCACCTAATGTAAGAACATAATTCAGAAGTGAATCGAATTTTTAGTTCTTTTTTTTTTACAGATAAAACTTTGTTTTATCTTTTTTTTTTTTTTACTCATTTTAACACACCCAGACCTCCCAGAATGATTAAATGTTTTGTTTTAACAAATGTGTTTTATATAGAACAGTTGCATCTCCTTACGTTTTTGTCTCTCAGGAGGTTTTTCTGTTTGCTTGCTTGCTTGAATGTTTGATCTTGTTGATTGGAGCTTGAAGGGCTGTTTCAAAATCAAAATTTTAAACATGTGAACTAAATTATTCTTTGTACTATTTTTGAAAATGCAAAATTTCTTCATTTTTTTAAAGTGCATAACTCATTTGGGGGGGGGGGATCAGAATTCGCTTCACCACCAGCATTAGACAGTTAGAAACAATAGATAATATTTAATTTATTTAAAGTGGACAACAGATATTGAATAATATTGAAAAATAAATTCCACATAGTTTGTGGGAAATGACTGCCTGTATTTACTTGGGTTATTTTTGTCTGATGTTCAAATTTGTTCTTTGATCTGAAAAATGTAAGACAACAAAAAAGAAAATGAATTAAGGACATACCTTCTCAGGAAACATAGGTTTTGTTTGAATAAAATTGTGTGTCACTTTAGGCTTACTAAACCCCAAATCCAATGCCTCTGATTTCTGACATGTCTTCCTTTTTGGACATTTCTTTGGACAAGGTTCACAGGATGTTTACAGAAAAACCCGCAAAACCACCAGTAAATCCAAATACAATCTCAAATTGCACGCTTCCAATTAACTCCACTATATTAAAGTCAAGACCACAATTGAATTATTACTTTACTATTATAGCTTTAAAAATCTTTCAGTGATTGTGATTACTTAAGAGACTATTTTTCAGCAATGTGCATACCTGACATCTGCAAAACTCTAAAAGCAGATTGCCAGATGGACGGAGGGAAACAGACCACATGTGTGGTACCGTGTGCCGTGTGAGGCCTGATACATATTTTGCACATGCAAACCCACTGTGGCTCTGTTTTCTTCTACTAAATGGGTTCTTTACATGCCTTTCACTCATTCAAGATTCTTAAATAGAAGCCCAAGTGGAGCCACAGAATCCTTCTCAAAGCGAGGATGTTTAATCTCCTCGGTAAGATGGAGATTTAAATGAGCTGCGCGGAACAGAAGAGGACAGCCTACTCTCCCCACACAGACCTAATAGTCTCAGACATCAGCAGCACGTCATATACAACCACCGCCTGGCAGATTAGAAGGAAGACTCGCCACAAGCACAGACAGACACACACCAGTAAACATGCAAGTGAATTCAGGGCACACGTAGTCAGACATTTACTGAATAAATCCACCAATTATGACCCATAGAAATACATCTGCACATGTTGACTCTCTAATGAGTGACGGCCCACTCATTGAGGGCGGCCCTCCCTCAATGATAGGCATGAAGTTATGTTGTGCTGAATGAAGATGGGTCTTTCCTAAGACTATCAGAAGGTGCAGCAAACAAGCCATGCAGTCGCAGAAGCATAGACAAGGACTTTTTATTGGCGAAAACAAATGTAGAAAACTTTTAGTTTCATTCAGCCATTTGATGATTCAAAAGACATCTTTTCTATTTTTATGGAATAAATAAAATATGCTTTATTGTCCCTATGGAAGAATTTGTTGGATTTGTTTATACTTTTGCATCACAGCAGACATAAAAAAAAAATAATAATACAAAAAATGGTTGCATCTTTCACAACTGGCAGACCTTTACCATAAATCTAACTGACCAGTCTTACATATGAACATAACATTTAACTTGTATTATGCACCATCTTCACACCTTGAACTGTTTTACAAAAATTCTGAGCCTTAACCAGAATGGTTTAAAACTTCAAAAAAGAAACTAGTTCTTAAACTAGACTCATTTGCAATGGATTATATTCTTTACCAGAGGGCAGCTGAGGCAGCTTCTCTGCAACAACACAAACAGAAGACAAAAAGATAAAGTATGTTTTCGTAATGTTCTTGTATTTGGCAAAGATATGTTATTATATGAACAGAGCCCTGGGAGTCCTCCTTTTTATGTCACCACAAACCAGTGAAGTACAAGAGATTGTCTAAAATTAAGGGAGGGAAAAAGTACTGCTCAGATCTTGCCAAATTAATCGTATAGCGACCAGGAATTTCTTACTCTACAATCTCTCCATGAAAAAAAACAGGTAAAATCATTAGAAAACATATTTAAGACACGACTGAATTATAAGCTGTTTGTCTGCCTTACAGAAGTATTCAAACCCCTGAACTTTTCCACATTTTGCCTCCAAAGTCACTTAATTTAGTAAGAATTTTAGGTGAAAGATTTACACAAAATAGATATTAATTTTTAAATGGAAAGAAAAGGAAACATGGTTTTCAAGTTGTTGGGGGGTTTTTTTCAGTTTATTTTCTAAAAAATATAACAAGTGTGAAATGCATTTGTACTGCACCTCTTTCACTCTGATACCCTTGAATTAAATGAGGTGTCGCCTATTGCAAGACAGAAATAAAGTTGTGGAGGAGTTTTAATACAAAGGATTCGTTCAGCAAAGTTCAATCCAACATTTGTAAATGGAAAGACTTCAGCACAACTGCAAACTTAGCCATCCTACACTCACTAGCCAGTCAATAAGACCATTAATCACTGACATGGTAACTCTGGAGGAGCTGCAGAGATCCTCAAGTTTAGGTGGGAAAATATTATATTATATTTATTAATATAAATATAAACATCTAATATATCTATTAGATGTTTTAGCAGAACATCTAATAAACTTTTAAATCTCCCTCTAGAAAACGACTTGTTTCTGGGGAGGAAGATTTACAGGACACAGTTCAACAGGACATGAGCCTAAACATTCAGTCAGAGCTCCAACAAAATGGTTTATATCAAAGTATATTTAAGTTAGATTGACCCAGTCAAATTCCAGACCTAAATAAAATCAAGAATGTGTGGCAAAACTTGAAAATGATCTTCCAGGACGCTCTCTCTACTTTGACTAAGCTTGAGGTATTTTGCAGCAAAGAATGGGTAATAAATTAGCCTCCAGATATGCAAAACATCAAAGTTACCAAGTTATATTTTAGGTTAAAGATGCCTCCACAAAACAGCATCTTTGATCTAATGCTTTTCTATATCAGAATATTATATTATATTTTTTAAAATTTAAAATAGAAACTATAAATCCGTTTTAGAAATCTGCTGTCTGTGTGACTAAATCATAAAACCTGTCAAAAATATTTTCAAGCTTGTGGTTATAATGCGAAAAATGTAAAGTTCTACTGTTCAGTTTTCTACTCGTAGCTGTTTTCCTTAATATGCTGCACATTATTGCTCCATATTGCAAACAAATATGACTTAAAAAACCCTGTCCATTGAAAAGCAAATATTAAAAAACTACATTCAGTATTTTGTGCAGGCACAGCACTAATTGATGCATGAAAACTGTGTTTTGATGTCCTCCCTGAGGTTTGCACAAAGCATGTAGCAAAGAAAGCTGATAACCAACGTCTGTAACCAAAGACAATCTGTGGTTTGCTTTTAGGCTTTTTTAGGTTTTGCTTAAGCAGAGGAGCTCTGCCCTTCTAAACTTGCTTCTTGTTACATCCCTCTGGCGCTTATTTTTCCTTTGTTTTACCAGGTGTCGCTCCACCATGTTCTTGCTTGTTGCTGTGTTCCTCCACCTTCAGTGTGGTTTTCAACAGGAGGAATGCAGCTCAGCTGGATCAGCATCATGTGACAAACTTAGCCATCTCACTTTGTGTGCATGTTCTAAAATCAAATGGGGCAAGTAAAATGAAGGTGTTTTGATTCATTTTACTGAATCTAACAGATTGTACCAACATTACTCTATAATAAACCTAGCTATGAAGGTTTATTATAGACAATACAGGCCTGCTGTTCTGCAAGAGGCAAGTAAAAAGATTTATAATAAAATGAGATTAAATTCCTAGGTAAAAGTGTGAAGGGGCATATCAGTTAGATATAAAACAGATGTACTTACACTTGTTTTCTTATTGTCTGATACTAATTCTGATCTGGGGGTGACATGAGGGAAAAAATGATGAAAATTTTTCCTTTATAGACTAAATTAACTGCGATCACAGCAGAAAGTACAGTAGTTCATAATTTTAGCTTTGTAAATGACAAGGCAACTCATGAATCGCATCATGTGGTGCTACACTAAGCTACAGCAGGTAAACCCTACAACATCAGTGAAGAATATATGAATGAAGCATAAAGTATAGCAACAACAATTTGAAACTGATTAAAGTTTACAGAAATGAAAGCAGTAATGTAGTTGGTAGGGTAGGGGGCACAGTTGTGTATTTGCCCTATGAGGGGCGCCAGCTCCCCCACACTTTAAAAACTCCTGCTCTAGTCCATCATGCAGCAAGACACCAACACAGCATGATGCTACCACCTCTGTACTTCACAGGTTTGCAAGATTTTCCCTTTTTTTAATTCAACTGTATTGAAGGTCCTTATGGATAAACACTTCAATTTTAGTTTCATCAGACCACATGACTTGTATGTCTTTGTCTTGCTGAATGCGTTTGCAAACTGTAATCTTGCTTTTATGTCTCTTTTGGAATAATGGACTTTATAGGTCTAATTTAATGTTGAACAGTTTGAAGAAATGGTTCTTATTTTTATACAGTTCATGGAGAGATTTGTTTAGTTGTAACAAATGTGTCTCGCAAAACAAACACATCAGGATTCTTGTTAAACAAGCAAAAACCAAATTTTTTATATCCCATTTTTTTTCAACTGTATCTTAAGCACTTACTATTTCATTGTACATGACTGATGAACTAATGTAATCTAAAAACTTTTGTGCTGTAAACAAAAACATACCGAAATCTGCGTGTAAACATTTTTAAGGCAACTTGCCATCCAGTCTAAAGCCAACGGAAACATGTCTTTCACACTTTTCAGAATAGAAATCAGTGGGTTATAGTTAAAATGGCAGAATCCAAACAGACATAGAGAACATTTGCTTTGACCACATCCTTCTTCAAACATATCCAACATGGATAAATCTAAGGGTGCAAACTAAAGTTGCTTATTAAGGTCAGTTTTGATAGCCCCTGAGCTGGCAGTGGGGAAATTTTAATGCCGTGGATGATGACTAGCAGGGTCACTGCTGACCAATTGAAGTCTTGAAAAGATCTCTGTTAGCCAATAAACACTGTATATTTTGAGCTTTACACAAATTGAAACCTACAAACAGAACAAAATAAGCTTTTGTCTTGATTTTTTTGGACAACCCAAGAGACATTTTTAAGTTGTTGCTGAATACTGAAGAAATACTGAAGAAATTGATATACACTCAATATCTAAAAAATTAGAACGTCAGAGCTTTTGATAACATTTAAGCAAATATTAAACATGGTTTTCGTCAAGCCAATACTCAGTGTAATGTTTGTTATTGGTCCAATTTAATATTTTAATCTTAAGTCTCATGTTTTCACCACCTTTTCATGAGAAGACAATCATTATATTTAATAGAAATAAAGCCTAGAAAAGATCAACATGTGTGTAGCTAATAGATATTGTTGCACTTGAATGTTTCACTGAATAGAGCTACTAAAGTACATAAATCTTTAAAATATTTTTAGGTAATGAATATGAATTTTATGTAAATTTGAGATATGCAGAAAGTAACAAAATATTCAAACAATCCCTCCTCTTATTGTTCTCTGAATTAAGCAGAAGGATTATTAAGTTAAGGTAAATCTAAATTACCTAAAAAAGGTTTAGTAAGTATTAAAATAGTTATGTTTCTGTTTATGAAGTTTGTAAAAATTTTTTTTCTGTAGTTGCTCAATGAAGCAAATGCAGAAAATGGTTCCTCTCTGAATTGATGATTATTTCTTGCCACTGAGGTTAATTTATTCAACCGAGAAAAATCACCAAATGTAATTTGACAACAGATCAAATAGATGCTCAAACTATTAAAAAAAATAAATCTTACGTTTTGTCCAAGAACAAAAAAAATGACTTAATTATAAACTGAGCTGCAGCACTTTTGAATATGCTTTCAACTTTTCAACAGATTTTTCAATAAGACTCAGGAATAATATGGGAATGATCAAGGCTAACATGCTGACAAATGAGTTATTAATTTCTACAACACCGCTCCGCAGCAGCAAAATGTTAGCTGAATAAATACTTGTGAATTTTATGGCATCCTCCAGATGCTCAACTAGACGGCAAGTGGATGGATTTTATTTGATTTTTTTAACCATTTATTTCCTTTGGGTTTGGTCAACTCAGTTTTTTAATAATAATAATTTTAGCTAGATTTTCTTTCAATAAGCATTGTTGCCAACAATTTGAGTCTAGAAGCATTTTTATTTTTCCTTCCACACACTTTTAAATGTCTGTGCTACACTAGCACTGCATGTTGTTTTATCTTACTGTAAAGCTGTTTATGTTTTTCTTTAAGAGTAAGTTGTGCCTAAAGAATTTTTTTTTTTTTCTGAATGTAGTCTTGAAATAATAAAAATACATTCTTCATTCTACACTTTTTCCACAATATAATTCTGGGAACCTTGCCGTTTACCTGTTTATTGTGGCACTGGAATCAAAGCAACTTTTCTATATGGTCATTTTCTTTTCTCTTTTGGTGGAAAGATCCAAACTGTCACTTCTTCAGGAGAGAGTCTCAATTTTCATTTGCGGTTTGGATGGACGCTTAGTTGTTCATTGAAAAGCATCCTGCATAGGACAAAACTGCTGCAAAATAAACAAAAACTGAAAACAGTTAAAAATCAATGTGTATTCTATGCAAGTTACTCTATGCAAAATTTTATTCACACTTTTTACCTTTTTCATGAACTTGATCAATTTCCAGAGTCAAAACTCGCTTTAGAACATACCAGTGGGGGCAAACGAAACAAAAGAAACAAAAATCACTTTTTTTCCCAAGCTCAGGGTCATAATTTGTGGATTGGAACATGTCAGAGTTGGAGGTGCGTTGACCTTGGTGAGGTGAGACGTGATGGCCACCAGGCCCTCAAGGTCTGTCACTGAGGCGGTGGTCGCAGCAGACCACACCGTGCGTTTCTCAGACTCACTGGCTCAGCTTCGTAGGTGGTTGCGTGGCTTAAACTCTGCTTTTGATTACATCAAGATCTTTGTTTGACCATGAATGTGTTTACTAAACTTCAACATGTGCTTATATTCTGAAATCATTTCTAGCATACTGATATTTGAATATGAATGCAGCAAAAATATCAGATTTAACAGGACAGACAAATCCAAACGATATGTGTGTGTTGGTAAGATATCGGTCTCATCCACATAATTTTCTCTTTTTTTTTTGTTATTATTGTTTTACTATTGTGTGTATTTCTTCATTTAAAACCACTCCACTATCAGCATGGAAAACGTGAAACAGGATATTTGCAACAATGAAGCAAAAACAATAATAAAGTATGTCATAATCGACATTTCATATTTTCTGTAATTTTCTTAAATGATTCATTACCATGTGGATAGTTTTTAATCTATCTTTCTCACTCAAAACAAAATATGGTTTTAGTGATATTGTAATTCTGTTATTTTGATGCTCTATATTTACTTATATTCTTATTTCTGTTCAAGTTCAAACATCTGAAAATATAATCAGTGTTTTCATTGTACTCAGTCACAAAGATTTATAATGTTTTACTGAGTTTGTTTTCATGTTTATTGCATTTTTGACAATTTTTTCTTTTACGTCTGCTGATGTTTTGATTGAAACTTATTAATGAACTTGTTTAATTGGATCAGAAAGTGACTGGTTTTAGTCTGAGTTGAACCAAATGTATTCTGTGTTATTTGGTTTCAGTTGGAACCAAATGGCTTGAAAAATGTGTTCAGATAATCCTTTTTGTGAATTGGAACCTTATAAGCAAAATAAACTGAATTTAAAGATTAATCATCTGCTACATTAATCCCTTTTTACAATTACAGAGAAGTTTGCTAAAGTTTTCACAATATATTTTTACTGTTATTTCTTAAATGTGATTACTAGTTTAAATAGACATGCAAATCTGCAAGCAGAATAGATGGAGTAAAATACATACAGCAAACTGCGACTCAGATAAGACAACTACAAAATAAACATGGAAGTAAAATAAAAAAGACAGTAGCTATGGAAAACTGAAGCTTTAAGAATGTTATGAAGAACTCCAGTTATAAAGATTTACAATGAATTGACAGGTTTTAATTGTCCAATGTCTTTTTGTTTGTTTGCTGGTTAGTTTGTTTTTTGTTTGTTTTTGTTTTTGTTTTTAGTGTGTCAGTTTTTTGATAGCATAGCCGTGAAGTCACGTTTATGTTTGGTTTGTAAAGCGCCAGAAAGCAGAAAAATTTATATATTCACATTTATTTATTCATGTTGATTTTTTGAGAAGTTTCGATATGAATTGGCGACATGTTTATTGCGAGGTGTTCAAATCGACACTAGGGGGCAGCAGACTACACGACATGGCAGTGGAGTGAAGTTCACGCCTCATTTACCTGCCGACATGTCAAAGTGAACCACATCCAGATGTGCAAGAGGAGTTTCGATCGCTTCTTAATCAACACTTCTTCCAATTATGGATGAAATTATGAACAGCTATTGTAAACATTGGAAAATTATGCTCGAGCTTAATAAAGCCTGCCATGCGTGTTATATCTATTTATTTATTTTTGTTTTGTCAAAAATGTTTTCTCTGACATCGGTGCAGTCTGAGACAGGTCCTGCGGATGGGAGGGAGGTATAGCGGAACCAGGAAGTCGGAATGTGGCTCCCTGTGTGTGATGTGATTGTTAGCAGAAATGTGTCAGCCCCAAGCTCACCGCCACCATCCCACCGTCACCTCTGCTCTCAGCCTCCGGCCCTCCTCAGCAAAAGTGGGAGCTCTTGAGGCGAATATGCGCGCTGGTGCGCACGCATTTGCACGCAACACAGATACCCCGCGCCGTCTAATTGGGTTGCCATGGAAGGCCCAGATATGTTATCGTGGTGGCCACTAGTGGAACAAGGGTAAACTCATTCACGAGGTCGGGAGTGGGGATGGAGGAGGGAGCCTGGAGGATAATGAGACGGCCAAAAGGAGAAGAGGCGGGTGTCAGACCACAGGCCCATGTGTGGCCATGGAGGGTGAAACCAGCGTGGATTAGCAAAAGCTTCAACAAACCAAGACAGTAAAAGAAAAATAAATAATAAAAAAACAGGAGGAGGATTTTAGGAAAAGCGGATTTTGGAGGCTGACTTTGCGCCTTACCTAAACGATCACCAAAACCAGTGAAAACAGTATCACTTTGCAGTTTTATATATAAAAACAGCAATTTATGTTAATTTATGTTGTTGATTTGCTTTTGCGCAAACTTTTGCACATCGGGCGCTCTTTTTTTTTTCCTGCCGATAAAGTCATGAGTTAAATTCTGCTCTGTTCAAATATTTCCCAGTGACTTGTTTGCATCAAAGAAAGACACTTTCCAGTTGCGGTATGTTAAAATTGACTTCTATAATTCATATTTCTCACATTATTTGACTCTAGCGCTTTAGCTACAGAAAATATCCCGACATAACATACATTGCAAACTTTTCTTGCTTATGCTTTTAAATATATCCTAAACGTTTACGTGAGAGCGCCATCATCTGAGTTATATCATGATAAAGTACGCTTTGAATAAAATTTGTTACCCGCTCCAAACGTTCCCAATGCAACATTTGCTGTCTTTCTCCCCTCACCTCCTGGAGCAGCTCCTGAGAGCCAAACTGCGACTGCAAATCTTTTTTTTCTTTTTTTTTTTTTTCTCTCTTCTCACAGTTTGGTCTGTGGATGCAGCCTCCTCCTCATTCAGAGGTCCTGGCTCTGGCTGCGCTGGTGGTTAGCCGCACCAGCCCGCTTCACCTGCCGGTCAGCTCAGATCCACACTTCCAAAGGAAGCATCAGATCATACACTCAATCCAGGAGGTAGGAGAGGTGATTAAAATGATCCTGGATGCGTGGATTAGACGTGTCAGCAACAGAACAATACAACCTGGCATTTAGGTCTCATGCATTGTTCTTGCATGCTAGTGTTTGTTGTTGCCGTTTAGTTTTTCTTCTTGAAAACTCTGATTTTTTTTTTTTTTAAGTGGAGTTCATATTGCGCATGATCAGCAGAATTTCAAGGACATTTTAAACACTGCAGATTTGTGCATTTGCACAAAAACGCAGCGGAACAAGCATCAATGCACGCAGAGAATGCTGCTTAACCAACTGTCAGGCAAATTTTGCAATATGATGTTCTTCGCCCGGGTAAAGTAAAAGAAAATATGTCCGTTTTATGTTTTTAAAAATCTTAACTTGGCTATTTTTTTATTTTCTTTATTACTCTTGTCTCCCAAAACTCACAGATCGTTGCAGCGAAACTTCATTTTATTCTCCCCAGATTATGAGATTAAATGCTCAGTTCAAAATTTCAATAAAATCTTGCTTTTCACTCTCACCCTGTGACATAAAAACAGATCGTTACAGTAACAGTTTGAAGGGATGCGAGTCACAGTGAGACGCCGTAATGGAAATCTAAACGTGGGTTGATGGCTTGCAATGCAAACACGTGGATTCATTTCAATTTGTTTTATTTGTGGTGTGTGTGTGTGCGTGTGTGTGAGTGTGTTCCTGTTCGTTTGTTTCTCAATAATAAAAAAAAGCGCAATGCTCACTTCAGCCTGTCAACATCGCACTATATCTTTTGTGGTTGTTTGTCTTGATTTTACTGTTTGGTGTTTGTGGATGTATAAAAATAACTTAAAGAAAAACTTCTCTATAAATATGTTGTTATTTTCCCCCCACACTGTTATCTTTTTTTCTTTTTTTTTATGTGACTTGAGCTTTTAAAGCACAAAGCAGCTGCATTCAGAACTGATTATATTCCTGACAAAAAAAAAAACAAACTGCTGCATCTTCATAATGAATTTCGTTATTTATTAGTTCGTTTATTTATTTATTTAGTTATTGCAGATACAAATCTATCATTTAAATGACGCAATATCAGAACACCTGATAACGTAGATAAATGCTTGCTTTAGTTTAAAACTAGAGGGACGTTTCTTGCTTAAACTTTATCTGACATTTTCCAGATGTGAAAATGTCAGATAAAGTTCCATCCTTTAAATAATAGTTACACATATTCATTTGTTTATCTCTTCGCTGGATTTTTTTTTCTTTTCTTCAATCATGAATCCAATAAATTTGTCCAGCTTTCAAACTATTCTTTCGTTGCTCAGTGTAGGAGCTGTTTTGCGCACAGGTACAATGCGTAATGACGCACAATTTCTTCAACTGACGAGCGTATTATTCGCGTATCTATAGGTTAAAGTTGTTGGACATTATGCGGTTCATTTTTGAGCTCTTAAACGTGTGTGTTTAGGTTTTTGCTGTGCGTGTGTCCAAAAGTCAGAGAGAATCTTGTCAGCCAAAAACATTTATTCTATCAAAGACTGAATAAAATTGAGCATTTTCTGAAATTTAGCATTTTATTTATTTACTTGTTTGCATTTTCTGAAATGTAAACAAGTAAATAAATAATCTCCATTTAATGTTTCTAAAACTTTTTTTTCATTCATGCTTTTCAGAATATCAAAATTCTCCACCAGATGTGACGGGTTATTACTGTTCCTGACAGGATGACTGGTCTTCGAAAACAAACAATTGAGCAAACGTATTGAGAAACACGTGATGACAACCATTTTAAGTTAAATTATCAGTACCTGCGGGAGTCAGTCATTAAAAAATGATTTGATAGTTTTTTTTAGAAAGCACAAGAAGGTATTCAGTGTAAGCTTAAACCTGCGGCTCTCAGAGGGATCCGCAGCGCAAAACAAATACAACTTCAGTGGCTCACCGCACCAACCTGAAGTTCTGCTTCATGTCAGGTCAGTTGTTCCAGTTTCTCCGCTGCTGTTCACTCTAGTTGGCTTATTTTTTATTCTATCTTTTAAGTTATCTCTTAGAAGGAACATTTCTCCTAGTTGTGAGTAAATTACAGTTAAACATGCTGACCCATGTTTAACTCAGACCCCCACGAAGATACACCTAACTCCTCTTTTTCACTTTCATAGGTGAGTATTTACACTTCACTGCGCCTCGCTTTTATCCCCAGACAGTAGAAAAAGAATCATTTCTGTGTCTTTTTTAAATTGCATAAATAACCCAAATATGTATACATGAATTAATACAAAACCTAACTCCCTGAAATTGACTTCATGTTTACCTTTGCACTCGCAAATTTAGACTGATTGTGCTGGTAAGCAATACTTGGATTTGGTGAGAATTGTTGCCCATAACAGCAGATCTCTAAATATGAATTAGAGGATTAGATTGGAAAGATAATAAGACATGGGCTGGAAAAACTTGAAGGAATCATTATTTTGGTCATACAAGCTAAAGCTACTCCTGCTCAGTGAACATCGCCTCCCTCCTCCCGCTCCTCCATTTACCCCTCCTCATCCTCCTCCTCCTCCTCCCCTCAGTGCTGCTTGCACGTCTCGGACTAGATTTCCGCTTCACAGTGTTTGGTCACTGATGCGCAGTGGAGAGTTTCAGAGCGATCGCGCAGAAAGGAGAGCGAGAGGAGAGAGGAAGGGAGAAGAAGGAGGTGTCGGACCTGCTCCACTGGGATTCGGCTGCAGCTCGGCGCTCAGTGCTATCGGCGGGCTCAGCTCACAAAAGCGGGACGGGGCTGCAAAATCCTCTCCATGGCTGTGAGCGGCGTCTCGTAGTTCGGTCCTCTTCGGTCAAGGCTCCGCTTGGATGAAATCTGGAAACACAAAAGGGAGCATTCATGGGGAGACTCGTCGCGCAAAACGCCCGGACTGTCTGACTGGAGCATTTGGACGTTTTTAGAGTGGTCTGCCCAGACTGCAGACCAAAGCCTGTTTTTTTTTTTGTTTTTTTTTGCTTTTAGGTAAGCAGACTGTGGTCTGGTCTGATCGGACTGGGCAGGCAGCTTTGTCGTCTTAGTTGTATAGTCCTCTGCAGAGGTCTAGCTATCAAGCAACCCATTTCATTTTGCATCATGCTGCCGGCTGTAAAACAAGTAAATCGATCAAACATGTGCATTGATTTTGGGGGGGCAATATAAATAATGCACATCATACTCTCCAAAATAAAATGCAGCATTTTAGCGACTGGGCCATTCAATGCAAATCCTGTGATTTAAATCAAATGTGTTTGTGTTATGCGTAAAAACAAAGGTTCTCTTTTTATCCTACTCGCTTGAAGTACAAAAGCAAAAAAAAAAAAAAAAATACTACTAATAATAATAATAGTAATAATAATAATAATAATAATAATAATTGTTTTCAGTTACGCGTCTATTTACATTTGTTAACTTCTGAGAAACACTCTGCGTCCTCCGCTCTTACATGTCTCCCATCGGTCTTCCAGCTGGGTCTGTGGAGTTTTCCGGGGCTCCGGTCATGGCGGACCAGGAGGAGACGTTTGCCGTCCAGAACTCTCCGGGAGGTTCGGATTCAAGGGAATTACAGAGCGATAATAAACCCGAGAAACAGAACGGGACTTCGGGGAAATCCCCATCATCTCAGACAACTTACATCCAGCAGGTCAGTGTGCGTCTCTTTTAGAGTCTTTTTTTATTGTTATTATTATTTTTGGCCTCAGTCTTTTGCTTCAGAACCTTCACACTTGGGTTTTTATAGATTGACACCTTATATCCGATTAATAAATACAGCGTTGATCTCATTGGTTGCTATCGAGCTGTAACTCGAAGTGATCGAGGGATTTATCGTATTTTCTTTATCTTTTTTTTTTTTTTCAGCAATGCAATCAGGGGAACTTTTGATTCGCTGGAGGGGTTTTTTCTTGTCATTTTTTTTTTTCAAACTGAATAAGTAAAAACATGAGTTTATAGCAGTGCTTTAACATCAAACCGATCACTGAAAAATAATCTGTTGTACTTTGTTGTTGTGCGACATTTGAAATACAGATGATACAAGCTTATAAAAGTAGCCACATTGTGAACGTGGTTCTTTCAGCAGTTCGTTCGTGGTGAAGTTCAGCGTCTCATTTAGAGACAGATTATTTTGTTTTTTGTTTTTGTTTTTTTCTTTCAAAGTAAAAGAGCCGCATTCTGATCAGTTCTGTTTACACCACGATTCCGAATCAATTCTGGAAAATCTAAGCAACTGTCACCAGATTTGCAATCATTTGTTGCAGGATTACGATTTTGCCGTTATAGATGTTATAGTGAGTGTTGGTGCCCTATTGTGTGATAGTTTCCCATTGATTTTAAGGTAAAATTAAAATGAGGGACTTCTGGGCAATTGTTGCCAATGTTTTTTGTGTTTTGTTTTTTGTTAACGATAAATTCTCAATACCATTAATCTGCCTTATTTTGTGACATAGTGAAGATTATAGACATTAATAGGTAAAAACTGAAATCCTATTTATAGATGAAACCTGAAATGTATAGATATTATATTAAAAAAATGCAGAAATGATTTTATTTTCAATTAAATGGCATGCAAGATTGTCAAATTTATGAATTATTATGTGCGCCTTTATGACCCCTTTCAAAATGTTTTAAAATTTAAAGGTAACTGTGGTTTTTTGAGGCCTAACTGTGGTTGGAAGGATATTTGAGTTGATCAAATTTCACCGGAAATCTATTCGATAAAAAAATATAGATTTTTACTAAAAATAGGACTTTCGAAAAAGACGCATGAAGAATTATTTGGAGAGCATGTCTGTCTCTCTGATGTATTTACTTTTCTCTTCTGCAGCTGACAAATTCTACTTTCAAAACAAACTGACATTGGATGTCTTGTGTCCAGAGGCTGTCAATGCAACACTTTTCTTTTTCCGCGTCAGTAGTCTCCTGTCAGACAAGGATTTCCAAAGTAAACCCTTTTGCCAACACATTAAGCTTTAAATGCGCATGGATGGCGCGCATAATGTGCCAGAAGTGATCCCGCCAACATGAGACGTTTTTATATGCAGCCTAAAAAAATTTGCATTGTTAGAAGTTTTCAGCTCACACATTCTCCACCAAATTAAACCTGAACAAAAGTGCTGAAGGTCAGGCTTGGTTGATCCACGTTCAGACATGTACATCCATCATATTGTTGTCAATATTCAACCATATTTTCACGATGTTTGGTCGGCTTGTGTCTCTTCAACGTTTTGTGCGGGAAGTGGGTGTTAACAATAGAAGACGCTTAAATGCACGATTGTATTTTTATTTATTTTTAAAGGGAATGGAAGGGATAAAGGTTTACCTGCACGAAAGGGAACTGTGGATCAAGTTTCACGAGGTGGGCACGGAGATGATCATAACCAAAGCTGGACGGTAAGATCATCTCTTTGAAAGCTCTTACAACTGTAGTTTTGTTCTGCTTTTCTCTCATTTGATGTAGTTTTAAGGTGTTTAAATCGTATTTTCAGTCATGAAAAAAGATTTTTTTAAAAACAAAATAAATAAAACAAAAACAGCACATCTGGCTGACACGTCAGTGTTTCGCAGAAACCTCTCTATAATCATACACTTTTACCTTGGGTGGCCTTTTTGTTTTGTGAAATGCAATACCACCAGACACCGATCCTTCAGAAACTGAACTCTGGTGCAAAATGTTTTCTTCTTTTTTTTTTCTTTTCCTTTAGAATAAAGATCTGTTTTAAAGAAATTATGCTGTTTTTTGGGGGGGGGGGTTCCCCGCTCTGCTGTAATTGCATGCAGACACTTTTCTGTGTTCCGGCTCTTGAGCTGCAGCATGACATGAAGGATGGGTGGTGGTGATGGGGGGTGGCGTTGTGCATGAGTGTGTACCGCTGTCAAGCCCGGAGTGCATCCGAGTCAAAACAGCTTGCAAGGCGTGGTGTGAACATTCATATGTGAATACCGACCGCTGGTACCCCCCCTCCCCCCCCCGGCATACGGCTCACACGTGTTCTGTAAATGGTTAAAATAAATAATTCATTGTAGCTGCATTACACCACAGCCAAGGCACATCACCGTGTTCCCATCAGAGCTGCAGAAAAAAATCCCTCATACATCCCCGTCTGTCATTTGACGTTTGCTTTTGTTAAAAGAAAGTCTAGATTCCTCCTTGTCCACAGCTTTGTTCTTGACTTGTTGTGCTATGAAAGTTATTTTGGGCTGTATTCCATTTTAGCCTTTATAGTATTGCACTTTAAATCAAGTTTGTGAAAAAAGTAATGTCTAATAAATAGATTTTAAATGTTACCAATGAAAATTATAATTTATTCAACCAAAAGTTTGCTTCGTTGTCATTCCATATTTAAACTGATTTAGCACTGTAAAACAAACAAGCAAAAAAGTCAACACTAGAATAAAATACAAATCTAAACTATGCAGTAAAAAATATTGCACTAGAAAATTGAAGATAAGGATTAAAATCAAGGTGTAAATGTAGAGTTCAATCGTTGTTTTTTTTTAATTCGGGCTATTCAAGCTACTTACCAAATCATAACTTAAATAGATTAAAACTAAAACAGATAGATTCAAATTTAACTTTTCATGTCATTTTTAAGATGGTGAATCTTTACTCTTTCGCTGTGTATAATGTCCAGCAGGAAAAAAAAATTACTTCCATATTTGTTGTAAATAATATTTTGGCAAAGCTTAAAAACTATATAGGATTTTTAGTTTTGTGTGCAAGACTTTAAGTCCACATTCGGCTTTAACTGGTTTACTTTAGTGCTAAAGTCAAAGCAGTAAACAAGTCCAGCTGTTTACTTTGAGGGATTTGTGGTGCATCTTAGTGATGGTTTTCAGGAGATAAAGTTTTCTATGTCACCTTATAAAACGAGACTTAAGAAGTTGAAATCTAGCTTTAGCATGAGCGACAGTGCTAATGCTAAAGTCAAACTTGGTTAACAGGGATAAAGCTTTACAAAGCACATTAATAGAAGAGTTTCAGTTAGTTTAAATCCGATTTCAACTAGCATCCAACTTGCTGGTAAACTGAGCTATTTAACTCCAAGGTGCATGTTGAGAAAATGCTTACATGCCACCAGGGCTGGCCTAAGACTATACAGGGCCTTGAGCAGAATTTCATTTGTGGGCCCAATTCCTGTTCAGACCATCACCAGCAAACCGTGTTTTAATACAGGCTTGGTAGAATCAGAGAGAGGGCAGAGTTTAACTGGCTGAGCTAAAAAGCAGTCAGATATTGATGTTTATTAGCTGCTTATTAATTCCTGATTTGTGAGCAAACTGAGCTCAAACACAAAGAAAAGATTGAACTTGTGTAACTAGACTGTGGCTTTGTCAAAACAACAATGAAGATTATTTGTACATTTACAAAGAAACTTGACAATTCTTTTAAATAGTAAATTTAAGCTTTTAAGCTAAAGTCCTTTAATAGATCTAACTTGAAACCGTCATATCAAATTTAATGCTATTCACTTTCTTAATAAACAAATGTTAAAATTTTAGATCTATGGTCTAAAATTCAAGCATTTAGAGAGTCTCTTGATGGTTTTGCTTATACCTTGGGCTGGCTCTGCATGCCGCCTTGCAAGACTTTAAATAAGATGAATGTGCTGAAGTTTCACAGAGGTTTTACAACTCAATCAAAAACAAATAGTTCTGGGTTGTTTTGGAAACAGAGGCCAAACTGCATGACCTCATGAAACTAAGAAGGAGATTGTTAGGTATGAGTCTGTAACCAGGACCCACCAGAGGTCTGTTGTAGTGAGGATCCTCTGCATCCATTACTTGTTTTTGGGCACCTAATGACTGCAGCTGTGAAGCAGGTTTCCAATGTAAATTATGGAAAAATTATTCAGAAAACAAGAAATTTGATCATATTTACGAACAGCTGATTAAGAAGATTCACTTCTAGTTGAACCTTAGTTGTGTCTAAAGTTTAATATAAAATAGAGTTGTTAAAACTTCACGGAGGTTTCAGTAATCTATTAGTTTGAGTAAAACGATCTTAAAAACAGAATTGAATTGTTCAACCAGTTTGATTCCACACCAATAGAAATATTTAGCTGCGTTGTAAAATCTTTGCTATGAAAATCACATCCTACTGGACAAATGATCCAGAAAGGTAGTTTATGAATCTATAGTTGACAGATTTCAGTATAAACTAACAAAATTACTGTAATTCATCACATCGCTCTTGCTGTGTTGTTCATTTATTGCGATAAAAATGCATTTTTAGCCTCATTAATGATAATCAATAAAACATATTCCTCCTAACCTGCTTCAGTTCAGCAAAGCTAGTCCTTGATTTTTACTGTGGGGGGGGGCTCTGCTTAGCTGAACATTTTTTTTATTTAAATACAAGGGACTAGAATTCTGTAAGCATCCATTATAAACAGATTATACATTACAGAGCTAAAGAACAATGTAAAAAAAAATGATCTCTAACTTTATGTTGACCTTCTCTTTATTTTAATGATGTCTGTTAGCCAAAACACACCTACTTAATTTCAGAAATGCATAATTAATGTTTAAAACTTATCCACATGTACTCAAGTTATACATTGCTTTAACTCGGCTTGTTTTTTCCAGTCTAGAAAGGCAAATATGTGGTTCATAGGATGTCCGCTCCTTCAGCATTGCAGCTCCCACGTAGCCTATCCCATAATTTACTAAAAAAGAAACAATAAATGTATGTACAGTGACATGGTTTCTTTCAGACACAACGTCCAGATCCCTAAAAAAAAATCCCACAACTTTCCTCTCCAAACTAAATAAAAGCATTCATACAATTCAGCTGCTTCCATGCGAGGTTGTGTGCGTCATAATTGTAAATGCGCTCATAAAGAAGGTTAACCGTTCGAAGTTGCATTGTAAACTTTTGCGGCTTAATTAATGCAAAGCCAATTTAAAGAGATTTTTTTTTTTTCCGCCTTAACTATTTGCGCGCATTTGAGACACAGTTTTACCCAGAATCATAGAAAAGTCGATGTTTGTTCTTCGCAGGAGAATGTTCCCCAGCTTCAAGGTTAAGGTGACTGGATTAAACCCCAAAACGAAGTACATTCTTCTGATGGACGTGGTTCCTGCAGACGATCATCGATACAAATTTGCCGACAATAAATGGTGGGTAAAAAATAAAGAAATAAACCGGATCCAAATTAGACTTTTAAGGGGGGAAAAAAACAGTTTTCCTCCCATGTCCCATTATCTGGAGTGGACTTCAGCAGGAAATTTTTATGTTGTCCTGATGGACGAGAATCGGAAGCGAACGTATAATTTCCTGCAGAATTATGACCTGCCTGTTTTCTAATGGTTGCCAAGAATTACAGTCAACATGACTGACGTGTTTCAGTTGGAACTGATTTTTTTTTCCTTTGAGATAGGCTCATGCTGATGACTTTTCCTACAGTTGCAGTGGCCCTTTGGAGAAGTTCTGTTTCGTTTTTACCCTAGGTGATCTCCGACCTTAAAGGCAGGAGCGCCTTGTTTGGGTCAATGCTTTTAAAAGAGGGGAGACTCGGAGAGGATAATCACATGCCAGAACTGCAGATAATGAGCAGAGCAAAACATTTTGTGGAAATAGTTGTTTCACATGTCCATGCATTGCAGAATACCGGGGGTCGCTTCGTTTATGTTAGCAGTATTTAACAATAAGAAGTGCAAAATGCTGAGCCAAATTGCGCGCACAGCTGCGGAAATTGTTCAAAAATGTTAAACGTGCCGTTTTTAGGTCTTTATTTTAAAAACCTAAATTAAATTGATGAAAAGCTTTAACTTCAGATGGCAGTCTGTAAAACATGCAAATCATGCACCACCTTTTCCAGTCCATTAGCTGCCCGTCTACTGCTTGCACGTTTGCTTAACCAGTTGCGCATGTGTTGCTGTCCCTGTGCGTCAGGTCTGTGACCGGGAAGGCAGAGCCCGCTATGCCCGGGAGGCTCTACGTCCATCCGGACTCCCCGGCCACGGGGGCGCACTGGATGAGGCAGCTGGTCTCCTTCCAGAAGCTGAAGCTGACCAACAACCACTTGGACCCGTTCGGACACGTAGGTGCCTGGGCCTGTATCATTCTGCTGAAGCTGTGCGGAGTCGCGCAGAGGCGTGTGCGCTGTGCGGATGGGGCTTTTGCGTCGCGCTGTTGTTGCACTCATCCAAATGTATTGTCGTTTTGTCACCGGGAGGTTTTCACTGCTGCTACTGAAAGAATATGGTTTTTGGAATCCAAAAGACTGTAATTGTTTTGTGCAAAATTTGATGATAAATGTATTATTGTTTTTATTATTACGTTTAGCATTTTCCATTGCGGTTAAAAAAAAAAATCTTTAATTTTATATATTCAATATAAATGACAATATTAGATTCATTATTGGTTAATTATTTTTCAAAAATAGATCGACCAACGAAGATTAAATTTGTCATTAGACCACACCGATGCAAATTTTACTTGATCCTTTTTTATTTTTACACCAAACAAACTTCTATAAATCCTCTACATTTTTAAAAGAGTATCTTTCTTCATTTAATTACACATTTATATTTTTCTGCCATTTTATAATTCTCGCATTCTCTTGCCTTTTCTGCAACTTTATGGATCTTTTATGGTTCAAAGAAAAAATATATATAAATGCACTTAAATAATTCATTTTACTTTTAGAAAAAGGCATCTAATTTTCTTTTTTTATCTAGAAAAAACCAAAAGTTCTGATTGTTATTTGTAACTACAAAACAAGTAAAATATTTGAAATGTTTATGTATATTTATAATTTTATTTTTTAAGTAAATTTGAACTAAAATACTAAGTTTTCATTTTATAGTTACATTAGTCTTCAAAAAAATCTTTTTTCTTTTTTTTTAAACCAGACCCTTTGGATCACAGTTTACACAAGTTCTCCAGAAAATTGCATCAAGCTTTCAACATGAAGTTGTTGTACCTGCCATTTAATCGTAAAAACAAAGAGAAAATGTATGAAAAATATTTTTTTGCCCTTTTCAAGTTCATTTAAGGACTTCTTACGTTTAGGAATTTAAAAGTATATTTGTGCACTTTCTGAGCAAGAAAAAACAAAAACAATAACTGAACCAGAATCTCTCTATACTCATTTTCTAAACTTTAATTCCTCATTATGGCTTGCATCTGGCTCTGAGATTTATTCATTCCTACCCTTACAATAAAAGCAAAAATAACATCTTTTACATTATGAACAAAGTGTGCAGCTGCCAGCAGGTTTTCATGAAATGTTGAGTTGATGGGTAGACTGAGGCCTAATTACCTCTCTTGTTGGAAGTCACTCAATTATGGACATTTTTGTCAGGAACAGGCTGTGCTAAGAACGGCTGTAAAATGATGCATCGCTGCTATTAAAAAGAAGAACAGAAGACTAAATAAGCTTATTAAAATTCTCAAGTAGTTCCAATCATAAGTGAGAGGCTCTGCACTGCATCTGCTGTTCTCTAAATGTTCCATTAACCGATGCAAATAATGACTGAAACGTAACAACACGTTCTAGTGCTATAAAAGAATTTGACCGCACATACGGCACTGTTTTCCAACATTCAAACCTGTTTTTAAGTCGAAACTGTTTTTAGTCCTTCAGTTACCAAAACAAATCATATTTCCACAAGCCAGAGTCTGTCCACGTGGTATCTGTAGAGGTTGCTGCCCTGCCAAAACCCAGCTGGAGAACATAGACTGGAGCTCATTGAGTTGTGTTGTACATTTTTGGGGGTTAAAGTGTGTTTCTTGATTGGTCACAGTGGTTCCAGACTCGCCCGCTTTCTCAGCACCGTGGGATCCATCATTGAAATGCTGGTGGCTTGCCAGAAAACGCACACTCTGTCACATTGTTGGTCCAGCTGGTGGAAATAGCTTAGAGATGTTTTATAGTTACTTACAGGGACACATGAAGCCAAAACATATTCCTGATGTATAGATCAGGACAGACCTGTTCAGACTTAAAGCTGAGGGGGTTTTTTTTCCGTCTCTTTCTGGAAATGTTTCTTAAATTAGATAACTATCAGTGGACTGATCAGAGCTGAGCTCATTGGCTGGAAAACAAGGAAGGCCTGAGTCAGATGATGCTAATTGGTTTGAATGTAGTTATTGTTGTTGCTCTCAACATGACGTTTTTGAAGAGAAATTAACTGAACTGCATCAAGTTTAAGTCTTTGTTTCCAGAAAACTTTAAATGTTTAGAGTGATGGAAATGTTTTTTGTTTTTTAAATAACAGTATATTCATTTTTCTAGATCGTTTTTAATAATGCAGGTTGAAAAACAAAAGTTTCATAGTCTCATCATATTATTTCTATTATGTTTTCAGTCATGAAAATGCATGCATGCCTTTTTTCACAAAATTATATTCTTAATCATATTAAAGCTATGCAAAGATTTGCACAAATGTTACTTAAAATGTTTTGTTGCATTTCTAACTATTCATTCCTGTGAGATTTTTCACAACTACGAATGTCCTATAAAAGATATTACGGAGATCTGCACAAAGTTATTGCATTCAGGGTTTGCAATGTCAAAATGCTGCTTCATTAAATAATGAAACTGTTCTTTTGCATAATGCCTAAAGGCATTTTATTAGAAATGCCTTTTTCTTGCTCTGTTACCTGTGTTTACTGATGGAACCAATGTTCTTCAGGAGTAATCATAGTTTGAAGCAGCACTTTCCCTGTAGGGTTGGAGTTTTTAAACCACTGCTCTCCAGTTTCACTGCACACAAGTAATTTTCCTATGTTGCTATTTCAGTGTTTGAATTCCTAAATATCATTTTATTATTTTTGTATTTTTTTTGTGTGTGTCTCAAGTTTCATACCAAGCTGGACTCGTTTCCCCTTTGATCTCCCTCTCGGTGTTATTAATCTCCTGCGCTCGCCTCATTGCCTTCCCACACATGTTTGGGCCGGCCGGGTGGAGTGTGAGGACCGCACTGTTTACGTTTGAATGGCAGTGTGTGATGAGCAATAGATGCTGGTGCACAAAGTCCACTGATCCCAAGGCTTGGGTGGGGATGGGAGTGGGGGGGGGGGGCTCTCTGATGTCGAGGTACTTGAAAGAGAAGGGCAGACGCACGAGACCTACAGGGATCCCTCACTATCATTAAATAGTATCATCCAGAGGCTGAGGGGGGGTGAAGATACAGGAACCAGTGCAGAGAGTGAAGGCCACAGAGACGAGGCGTGAGCTGGGGTCCCAGTGGGTGGTCCACAAATACACCACAGCTCTTTCCACAGGAATGGAGGTGTGACTTGTAGTATCTTCACAGGAGTGAGATTTTTTATTTTGTTTTTATCATCGACTGAATGGATCAGAGAAGAAATGAGTATTAAATTCATAAAATGTTTCCCAGAATTATTATTATTATTATTATTATTATTATTATTATTATTATTATTATTATTATTATTATTATTATTATTATTATTATGTGCTCAGAAGGTCTTGTGATGTAAAGATGATTAAATTATTCCTTCAGCTGAAAGCAAGCAGGATCAAAACCCTCACAGGTTCTTGCTAGGTGTCACTTGGAGGAGTTTGACCATTTCCTGCTAACTAGCATGTTTCGCCCTGAAACGAGATCAGATTGGACTCTGCAATGGACAACTATCAACAGTGGAAGCCCCTTTGAGCTGACTCATGTCTGACTCAGAGGGGGATTTCTTTGTGGAATGCTGCAGGATGCCTGCACTGTTACTGGAGGCCAGGGCAGGCCCTCGTCTCCTCTCATGCCGGCTGTGAAAGGCAGGTACAAAAACAATCCTTAAGATAAGAGATAGGGCGACATGCCTGCAGGTCACAGGAAGGTGGGGAGTGATGTAGATACAGAAAGAGTGGAGAAAGGAGGAGGATGCCCCAGTTTTTGTTTTTAAATCTGAGGGAATTTGATCAGATTATGAAGTATTAGCTTTTCTCCTAGACTCATAGCCGTGACTCGCTGATTGGTTAAAGAAGTCCGGTTTGGGGTCCACTGAATGATGGTGTGTTGAAGGAAAAGTTCAATGCTCAAGTTCAAATGAGCTCCATCCTAATTGACTAGTTTCAGGGCACTAAGTGGGTTAGAACAAGAGAGAAGATGCTGTTACAGGAGAATAATCTATGGAGAATAATCTATCTAGACCAATAAAGACACATTATTATTACTACTATTATTAAAGATAAGGTGACTCATTAATCCTATATAATAACTATATTTTAAATTCTGTGTGAATAAAATTAATTACTTACGTCCTTACTGAAAGAAGATAATGGTTTTGTGTGTATTAAATCCTATCAATTCAATTCAGTTAGTCCACAAAAGCTTTTTATATTTAAATGTTTTTTTTTTTTTAGTTCTTTTCATTTATTTTATTAATTTTTAATCAATTTTATACCAAAAAAAATCTTTTTATTCTGTGAATTTGTGGTCCAGAAAGGCATTAATTTATTGCAACATGTTACGTTTTTAAATTACAGACAAGAAAAAAAGAGAGTATGGTTGGTAAGGCTTACATACTTAATAAGTTAGCTATTACACCTTCAAAATAAGAGAAATTGAGGCAGTTTCAGCCAAGTTAGTCTGACGAACCGGATTTTAGTATCGATTGTCCTACAACTAATTTTAATTTTACTAAAATGTTGACATCACTTAAATCAGTTTTTCTTTGCAAAAGGCCGATGCCAGGTCTCCAAGTCATATTAATATTCTACAGCCAGACGTTGTCACGCAAAATGTGAAATGCAACCCTCTCTTTATTCCAGATCATTCTCAACTCGATGCACAAGTACCAGCCGAGGATTCACATCGTGAAAGCGGATGAAAATAACGGCTTTGGCTCCAAAAACACGGCCTTCTGCACTCACGTTTTCCCGGAGACGTCATTCATTGCGGTCACGTCTTACCAGAACCACAAGGTAGAGCTGCTCCTTTTGGACATTTTCCTGTCCTCTTTATTTGCAGTTTCTCATATGGTAAACAACTCTCTTTTTTTAGTTGCCTCATGTTTTTACCTGTTTCAAACGGCAGAGTTGTTGTTGTTGTTTTTATTATTATTATTATTATTATTATTATAATTATAATTAAAATAAACCCCAGATTTGAGCGCAAAGTTGCGTGCAGGATTCACATCAGCGTGAGATGATAAAAACGTGTTTTGCGGTCGATTCTTCGCCGCACGCCGCGCAGTGTGCGCACAGACTGAAAGAGAGAAAATGAAAGTTTCACCGCCAGCTAAGAAGTTGCTGATATCACAACGAGTCACTGACAGACGACGAAAAAAACTTCAGGAAGCCGATCGGAGGATAAATGACCTCAAGCAACTTTTAGAAAAGTTGCAGCTCTTTGTGGAGAAAGACGAGCTGCAGAAGATCGGGACAAACCTCAAAGATTTCCCTGATTATTATTATTATTATTATTATTATTATTATTATTATTATTATTATTATTATTATTATTATTATTATCAGTTTATTCTAGCGGGTTATTATAGCATATATGTAATATTTATTTTATATTGGTTTAATATGCGCCACTCAGAATTACATTCATTTCAATTCAGTTTGTCATTTTGTTTGATTTCATTTTATTTCAATACTTTGGGTATGTTGGGTTTTTTCTCTCTTTTTTTTTTTTTATTTTCAGTTTATTTGGCATTTGAAGCCCAAAACATTATTTTATGTTTTTAGATCATAAGTTTCTCTTCCACATTAGCGCGGAAGCGATAGCTCGTACAGAAGATAAATGAGCGATTCTGTCTAGAAAAAAAACTTGCGTCAAAATAAAAGAATAATAAGTAAAATTGTGAAGCAGAATTAATTGTCCGACAAAATAAAAAAAAAATTAAAAAGCATTGTAGGTCTTTTAGACTTTATATCTCGCTTGTATTTTATTTCTAAAATTACAACTTCAAAAACATTGAACTTTTTAGTTTTCTTGGTTGTTTTCCTGAACCTCTGTGGTTTAATTCGTAAATTGACGTCTAGTTGTGCACTTATTTCAGAGTTTAAAAACTTTAAAAAAAAAAAAAATAGGAGCAATCTATTGTTTTCTTTATATTAACTGTTTGGATAATTATGGCTAAATGGTGACACATTAGGCATAAATAAATACATTTCTCGAGACTTTTCAGGCCAGAATGTAAAGCTGAACATCTACTTTGTCCAGATTTTCTGGCGGGAAAGAAAATATCTGTAAACAGCGTCTGGTAAGCATCATTTTAGCCAGGAGGGCCTATATATGTTTCTTGTTTGGGGAATAATGGCGAAAGGGAGAGAACACGTATAGCGTCCCTGCAGCCAATCAGAAGCCTCTGCGCCTCTGGGAACAGGAAGCCCAAAATGACCAGCTCTCTGTAGAAACCATTCATTATTTTTAAGCACGTTATTGGGAGAGCTGGGATCGTAACCCCAGGGCTAATTATTGAGGCTCTTTCCAGACCTGCAGAGAGAGAGAAAAAAAAAAAACAACAAAAAACCCCCAAAAAAAACAAGCATTTCTGATTTCCGAGCGTTTTACCACAACGGTCTAATCAAACATTTAAACATCTGCAGGAGCATAGTCTCCAATTCACCTGTTGGACTTTTAGTTAATAAAACAGTGTCCAATTTCCAGACTTTTCTGCAATTAAAACATTTTTTCCAAACTGAGTTTTCTTAGGTAATGTTTTTTGTTCATGCATAGAAAAAATTCTTGCAGCTGTTCCAGACATTTTATTATTATTTTTGGCTAAAATAGCATCTGAAATAAAGCAACGATTGTTTTAATATGCAAAGCTTAGACATGCAGCCTATAAAACTATTTTTTTTTTAAAAACGAGAAAAAAAAACTTGACCATGTGTGATTATCTTGAGTTTAATTTGATTTTTTCTAGTCCTCTGCATAGGGTTAAAATTTGTGGAAAATATTGAACATTTTTCTAATTAAATAATATTGTCGAGGTGAGTTAATCTGCATCAATCAAGAGGAAAGCAAAGGAAATTGCAAACTTTTTACTCTTTAGTTTGAAAATCATGAAAGAATACATAAATCATCTGCCTGTCTGCCTGCATTAATTAACAACTAGCTAGTAAAGTGTCACATGACGGATTTTACAAGGTTCAGAGTAGGTGTTGGCCAACATGCATACAAACCTCCAGTCCTGTCAGAAAGATGGAAATACACCAGAACCGCCAACTCATTACCTGCAAGAAACCATGACAGGGACATCCCTGCATTCTGCTTTAAGCCTGCAGAGCTGTGATTTATATTTTTAAAATAAGCTTGCGTCTCTTTTGGTTACCGAGCAAGACATTCGTGCCAGAACTTAAGGTGTTTTAAATATTTGGATTTCTAAAGCTTTTTCGAAACAATGTTCAGCATTATGGAATAAGTCAAGCAATAAAAATAGGACCTGCTGAGATACAGCTATATTGAACTAAAGGCTTGTAGAACTGCCAGACCATCTTTCTGGAACTGTAGTTTTTCTCTCTTTGATTGCTTCTGAAAAGTTAGAAACATCCACCAAGAATTTAAATCTCTTAAACCTTTTCAGACTTTTTTCACATTACAACAAATTTGTGAAAGAAAAAAATGATATCTGGTTTTTAATTATGATTATACCCCAAAATAAAGACAATCTAATCCAGAAGTCAGCTAGTTATTGAACAGAGTTGTGCTGAACATAATTTAAACCCCAATACAAAAAACACCAGACAGACCACAACTGCAAAACTTTACCAAGACATGGCTGTCCATCAGGCAAGCTGGGCAAAAAAAGCACCAGAGAAACAGTAACTCTGCAGAGATCCAAAGTTCTGACGGGAAAATCTGTCAGCGGCCCAACAACTAGATGTGCACTTCATAAATCTGGCCTTTAAGAGTAGCATTTGGAAAACAATTTTTTGTGAGAAATTCAGAAGAACTCCTATTCAAAGTTTGCCACAAGCCACACAGCCGAGGATTCACATTGTGCTACATTTCCTGCTACAAGACATGTAGCAGGAAGGTGATCAGGTCCGATGAGATAAACTTGGTTTTGCCTTTTCCCAGGAGGAAAGCTGCGCATCACTCTGAACACTATCCTAAAAGGTGAAAGCTTCCCCTTAGTGGGCTGTTAATTACCAATAACAGACATGAGAGTTTCTGGTTGCAGCAAGACAATAGGTGGAGGATTTAAAGGACCGAAGCCAAATTGCAAATTTACAACTCAAGTTGAAGTCTGGAATCTACTGCAAAGTTGCATTTCTAAAATCACGTCAATTTGTTATAAATTCAGCTTTGACTTCTATTATGAGACCTGAGACTCTTATTTTATTATTATGTTTCATTAATGCAAAATCTGTTTGCGCTTTCAGATCACACAACTAAAGATTGAGAACAACCCGTTTGCAAAAGGCTTTCGTGGAAGCGATGACATGGAATTACACCGGATGTCCAGAATGCAAAGGTAGCTGCAGCCGGGATGCTATTCTGTTCAATTTAAAAAGAAGTTCCCTTGAAAATCCTTGATCTTTAATATTTGGAAATTCTTACACATGCAGAATGATGTCAAATGAGCAGATAAATGTCACTTTAGTTCAGCCGGAATCAGAATGTCTCTTAACAAGCCCCACTTTAATCCTTCAGTCACCGACTTCCAAGCCAGTAATGAGTGTAACTTTCAGTGAGTGTTATTTTCAGTGATGTAAGTGTAGTTCTTGATCATTAGCCAGCTTTCATGGTGAAGATTTTTATGACTGATCTGGCAGAACCTCTGAAACAAGACTGTAACATCCCTCTTCCACAGAGATTTTTTTTTTGTTCTTTTAACTGAACTGCTTTTGTGTCTGCTGTGTGTATGCATGCAAGCCTGTAGGTGTGTGTGTGTGTGTTTGTGTGTTGTACTGGTGAATATCGCTCAGTCAGGCAGCCAAGGCGGTACGCGGCCACTTTGCTCTCTGTTATTCAGACCAGATGAGGGATGGAGCTGGAGTCCGTGCTGTGCGGAGAAACACTTTTTCAAAGGGGAAAATCTGGTTTTGAAAAACCCCCATCACCCTGGTTTAGGGGAGAAACTGAAGGGTTTTCCAAGTGGAGAAGTCCCAAATCAGACAAAACTTGGAAAGTTGTTTGTCTTTTTCCAGAAGGTGTTGTAATTCTACATCCGTCGCCATGAAGGCTTTATTGAGTTACGGCACACTGAGATAGATTTTAGCTCAATAACAGCAAGAAAAAAAAAATGGGAGAATTAAAAAAGAAAATCTCTGTATTTTCATGTGAAAATATGCACATTAAGTGACTTTAAGTAGGTGTGCAATAACTGCAAATCTAAGAAGTGATAAGAATGTAAGCCACTATCATTCTTACAGGAATTTGCTCAGCCTTTGTCTGCAGTAAGAATTGCACGTCTGCTTCTGGTTACTCTAAAAAGAGAGCTTATTGAAAAACCAGGTCACTTTTTCAACTGATGCTACACCAAAAATCAAAAAACCAAAAAGCAGAGCAATGATGCAACAATGAATTCTGTGAATTATTCTAATGAAAATCATGTATTAGTAGAAGGGTCCCCTCCCCCTACAGAAGCATCTCTGTGTTTTTAGAGTGTCTTTTTCAAACTAATCATCCAGTGGATTGAACCTTTCAGTTTTTCAGTTCCAGTCTTTTACTGAGCCTGTTTGGCACATGCAGATAATTCCTAATAAATTTTCTGTGCACACACACAGCACCAAAGAGTACCCAGTTGTGCCTCGCAGCACAGTGCGACAGAGGGTCGGCTCCAGCCACAGTCCGTTCAGCGGGGACGTCCAGGGCATGGCCACACCCAGCACCCTGAGCTCCCAGTACTCCCAGTGTGAAAACGGGGTCACAAGCACCTCCCAGGACTTGCTGCCTCAGTCTGGCTCCTACCCACTTCCACATGAGCACGGACAAGATTACTGCATCAAGAGAAAAGGTATGAGACTGTGCGGTGATATGAGCCTGCAGGGATTACATCAAAACATTCTGGGGTTTTATCTGTTGTGCTACACCATGATATATGAAGGAGATATTTAATTGTGACAGTTCCAGGTATCTTTAAAAGCCCTGACAATTAAACAGCCTATGCTACGTCAATTCAAAAGTATTCAAAACCTCCTAAAAGCCTGCATACCCTGCATGCCCCATGAACATTTTGCATATTGTCACAAACTTCAAGGTGCCATTTCTAACATTTGATTTTCTGAAAAACCTCTTAGTTAATTATATAACTGCAAATTAACCAAGTGCTCTGTCTGCAAACCAAACCACAAAGTAATCATTCTCCCACTATACCAAGGACATATAAGAAACACAATGACATCCATCAAACTGCAAAGGGTTAAAAAAAAAATAAAATAAAATAAAAACATTTGTAATGGCTGAGTTTGCCACAGTGAGAGTCATAATCCATAAATGGAGAAGACATGGAACAGTGGTGAGCCTTCCCAGTAGTGATCAGCCTCGATTACTCAAAGAGCATGAATAAGACTCATCCAGGAGTTCACAGAAAGAAAGAAAAAAAAAAAACATTAAAAGCCTGGCGTGTCTTGCTTAAGCCTCAGCTAAGGTCAGTGTTTATTATTCAACATTAAGGAAGATATTTTGTTTCTGTGGAAGGCCCTTCTTGAATAACAAAGTTGTTTATTCCTTTAATTTTACCAACAGCGGATGATGACTGTCATTCAGGCGAGCACGGCTACAAGAAGCCATACCTGGAAAGTTCTTCCAGTGAGGAGGACCACTACTATCGTCCCGTTGGCTACCACCAGAGCCTCAGCCTCGCCAGCGGGGCCTACCGCAGCGAGTCCAGCCAGCGGCAGGCCTGTATGTATGCCAGCTCCACACAAGGTGCAGAACCTGTTCCCAGTTTGGAGGACATCAGCTGCAACACGTGGGCCAGCGTCTCTCCTTACGGCAGTTGTTCTGTCACCACCATGCAGCCGATGGAGAGGCTCCCCTATCAGCATTTTTCCGCTCACTTCACCTCAGGGTCTCTGGTGTCCAGACTAGGAGGGGTGGGGGGACACGCCTCTCCACAGCTGGGTGAGGGCCACCATGCAGCGATGTACCAGAGCTCCATGGCCCACCAGACTCTGGGCCGCCAGTGCAGTCCTGGAGCTGGGATCCAGTCACCGACAGCTGGCTTACAGGGAAACGAGTACCTCTATGCACACGGCATACCACGCACTCTATCGCCACACCAGTATCACTCTGTACATAGTGTAAGCATCATGCCAGAGTGGAGTGAGAACAGCTAAGAATCGAACAATTGCATACATTGAAGTGGAAACGAAAGAAAATGGACCAAATAAAGCAACATTGGGTCAGTTATATTTATATTTCCAAGGACTTGTTGCAGTTAATCTGAAAAGGAACAATATTTCTTCATCGAGGAAAGTTGATATTTGTTGGGTGATTTACCAGGAGATAAGTGGGTATCTTATCAAGTAGGACGTTTTAGCAGAATCTGCATTGATAAAGAAGATACATAAACACAAACAAACATTGGGCTGGACCAGAACACTCATGAAGCCTGCTCACGTGCAGAGAAAGCTGACACTGAACAGAGCAGAGATGTTTCAGATGCTTGACCAGGAGGCTCCAGGTTAAAGGTGTTTTTCTGCAGCATTTTGTTTTGAACGATAGCAGAAAGCTGTTGTATTTCCTGAATGTTTGTCCTTTCTCA
Source organism: Alfaro cultratus (assembly GCA_903066825.1). Taxonomy (NCBI): domain Eukaryota; kingdom Metazoa; phylum Chordata; class Actinopteri; order Cyprinodontiformes; family Poeciliidae; genus Alfaro; species Alfaro cultratus. The sequence goes on from CAEFZX010028324.1 coordinate 44,751, forward strand.
CATTTTCCCGACCAGACAGTTTCTGACATTTTTGTAGCATATTTGCGTTGTAAAAAAAAAGAAAAACTAAAGACAGGGCTTAATGTCAGTTTTGTTGTGGCTCTTTGGTCAATGTGTTTTTTCTTTAAATCAGAAAGATGGTTTTATTTGCTTATAGGTAGATTCATTTATTTACATTCAAGTCAAATACCTCATATCAATTTTATTAGGTTTATGAGGCAATACCTTGTAAACATATACATACCTCTTAAATATTTTCACAATTCACTTTAGTGTATTTATTGGGATTTTGTGAAATAGCCCAACGAAAAGTAGTGCATAATTGTGAAAGTGTCATAAAAATGATGCATGGTTTTCAAAATGCTTTACATATATAAATATGACACATGTGACACATGCAATCAGACTGAATCTGATTGCCTAAATAGCTTAATCACAATTAAAATAGATCTTAAAGGAGAAGGCATCACATTTTACTTTTTATTAAAAAAGAAAAGCCAAATGTAGTGTCATTATTTGATTTTACATGTTTTGAAATAAACATGGAATACTTAAAGTGTTCAGATTTCCATAGAAGTGTGATCTTTAATTTCAGGATCAACAATGCCAGCCCCCAGGAGGTGATGTTTGGGCTGATCAGTTTTTCACCTCACCTAGAGTTTTTCCGTAAGACATGCAGGTAACTCCTACATGTCTTGTGCAAACAGGAATGTACCAACAGGACTTCTTGTGGTTTTCTTTCACCAATAATTTTCTTGCAACTCTTCCATAAGGGCCATATTTGAAGGATCCACATGTCAGATTCTCAACGCTAAACTGTGGGCCTTTTTAGCTATCCTTGAGTTAGTTAAATGGATAGTCAACTCCCTTTAGCTATCCTGTATCCCTTGATTAATTCTCTCCCTGTCCCGTCAGTTGATTTAGTTGGACGGATGTGCCTTTGTGAGTTTTCAGTTGTGCCAAAGTCTTGATGATGAAATTAACAATGCTCCAGAAGTTTTTTTTAAATCTTGGGACATTGTTTATCACAACCCTGCTTGAAACCTGACAGGCATGTTAAGGGTTTTCTTCCATCTGTCCAGGTAATTTAGACAAGTTGAATTTTTAAATGAAGCCATGTATCTTTTCCTGTTCACTCCACAATTATGCACAATTTTATTTTTATTCAAACCCAGAAAATCCCAATGAAATATCCAGTAGCTGTTTCTGCAATGAAGAAAAGTTCAAGGGGTGTTAATAGTCCATCATCGCAGAGGCCTTTACCACACCTATTGCTGCTGAGTGCATTCAAGATTTCATAGGCATCTCAATATCATGCAGACTCTCTCCCAAACATATTCTAGGAAAAGCTGTATCGTGGCACCTATTTTTTGTGCATGAAATTAGATTAAATTAGGATTTCTTATTAGTTTATTTTTTGCTCCAGTAATTATCCCAATATTCAGCCATCATCTATCCCTAGGGTTCATTGAGCTACTTCAATCTTAGGTCTGCCTTTGCAGCGTTAGTGGAGTATGATTTTTATATGATTGTGTCAAACTATCCTTTGCAGTACATATGTAAACGATATGCATTCTATGCATACGATACCAACCTTTCACGAGAACCCCACTATAAAACTTTGGAACTAGCCCTTCAAAAAACTTTTAAATAATACATTTTTATTAAATAAATGAAGGATTTAGACTTATCACATTTTGAAACACCAGATTTGTTTCTGAATGGTGGTTTGTATAACAACAAATTTCCACTCTTAATAATAAGTAGCTATGAGTTAAGTTGACTAAGCTGGTCCTCATGATGAGATGTAATGATGCACACAGTGAAGCTGTTACTGCACGAAGAAGGCATAAACTTGATACGCAACATTTTGCATCGGTGAGGAGTTTAAAGATTAAATCAGAAAAAGCAAAAAGATCTAAGAAAATATTTGAAAGGAACCTTCTACAATAATTCATTTTTTCAGGACGGAAAAGAACAAGACTTTCAGTAAATAACAGGAAAGCTGAATGGATTAAAACAAATGGGATCATTTTGGGTTTAAATTTTATTAGGATTATGCAAAGAAACTGCTGTCTTTGCAATGCTAATTGTGCTAAACACCTTGATTCCTAATATAAGAAGCAAAACATTAATTTCATCATTTTCATTGACAGCGACTGCTCACTTGCAAATGTAGTGTGAAGTCAGTTTTGCCCATAATGAAAAGAATAGTAGCCCCTAAAGATGCTAGCTTTGGAGAATCCAGGAATCACAAACTGACTCCATGATTTTAATTGCAGACTCCATAATAACACTTGCAAAGAAAAATTAAATATTGTGAATGTTAAAGAAATACAACTCTTCGTAACCTGCTCCCATTTCATTCATATTGCAAAAGGATGACTGGAAACTAATTTTATGAAGAATAAAAAATAGGTTTTTAGAATCCCATTTGGATTCAAATTAAATTTGGTAAACAGGATAAATCATATCGAATTAGAAAAAAAATCTTAATATTATAAGCTCTTGTTCAAAGGCAGTTTAGTTCCTTAGAGCTTTCCATTAAAAAATTGCTTTGATTTCAGGACATAATACTGTTGAAATATTTTAAATCAAATGCCAGTAGCTACACATGCATTTAGATTAGCATTTATTTTCTTTTTTGACTGTGATGACCAACAACAATATAGTGTGGATAACATTAAGATTTCTGATTCTCTGACTGGACATTGTATGTTGACACATACAATGTATAAACAATGTAACACAATTACCTGCTGTACCAGGTAATTGTGTTTTCTGAAATATTTCACTTCCAACATCAGGAAATTAGCTTCAGACAGTCAAAGATGAAAAATAGAAGTTGAACCTGAACTTGACATGGAGCAAAAATCTGTTTCATACTTGTGATAAGTATGTTCAAGAGTTGTTGTTTTTTTTGTTTGTTTGTTTGTTTGTTTGTTTTTTACATTTGGGGGAAGGCTAAATCTCAAGTGCTTGTAGTCAATAGCATTTTTTGTCAATAGTATTTATTTTTGTAACTCCGCAAATCTGCCTTCTTTGCCAGGTTAAAAATGGTTGGCCCAGTTTATTTTTTTATAGTCCACTTTTGATGATTGTACAAGATTTTCTAATCATACTTATATAGAACATAGGAAATTGCTATACAGCTGTCAAGAAGTATCCAAGACTGAACAAATGAGGACATACCTAACTTTGTAAATAAGCATGTAAATAGCAAAATACCTGCAATAAATGAAAAACTTTTAAGCATTTCGGAGGAGTTTTTCTTTTTTTACTTTACTACTTTCCTTAGTTGTTTTGTTGAAAGGGGAAACCTATTGAGTGATACACAGCATTTTGTTGAATAATTAAGAAATTGTTTACTTGTTTTATACTACAAATTAAGTCACATGGTATATTTTATACTGAGTATTTGTTTGGGGATGTCCATGGAATTATTTTCCAGAATCTGCCTTTATATCACTGTAAGGAAATGTGGTTATGGTGGTCCCATAAACGATAACAACAAGAGGAAACACAGAATTATTCTGATTTGATCTGCTGTGATAATAGCTCTTATAAATCAATAGAGGCAAAATTAATCAGAACAACAGGTGAGAGTGAATGGGGGAAAAACAGTAAAAAAAAAAAAAATAGCTACATGAGCCCAAAATGTAACTTTTTGGCTTATATTCAAAATGCTATGGAAACACCACACTCCAGCCCAAACACATCACCCCAACCATGAAACATGGTGCTGGCTGTTTGGGGATGCTTGCCTTCAGCATTGACAGGAACGCTGGTTGGAGTTGATGGAAGGATAGATAGAGCTAAATGGAGAGCAATCATGTAAGATGACCTTTTAGGGCCTAGCAAAGGAGCTGTAACTGAATATTTAATGTGTGACAAGCATGCATGTACTTTAAGAATTGTAAGTATGCATGGAAACCAGACAGTATCTGTCATGATGTGAGGGTCACTGGAGTCAAACACTGGCTCCAGCTCACAACGCTTAACCAGCTCAAATGCTGCAGAAATCTATCATCAACACCAGCTGATCATTAAAATTCTCAAGCCTCTTGTGATGTCATTGTCCAAAACAAAGTAACATTTTTTTTTTTTTTCTCCCTTAACATGCTTTAAAAAAAAAAATAAAAATTTTTTATTTTGCCAGATTCTGTAGAGGAAATCCATTCTTCATAACCTATCTGTGTGAAACTTGTTAATGGAAAAAACAAAAACATCATGTATTATATGGAGGACCAAAATGCCATATAAATTGGTCCTCCATATATTTAAACATCACACTAGAATAGTACAGACATGTTAAGAATACAGAAGGCTTTAGACATGAAGAACTGAACAAAAGGTCACACATGAAGTTAAAATGTTTACATGAACCTTGAAAATAGCTCAATTTTGTGCCATCCCTCTATGTTATCCTCCCCATTCCTTTGTTTTTGCACTTCTATTTCTCTGTCTCTGCCTCTTCATCTCTGATCCTCCCTGTGATCCTGCCCCCAATCCCTCCATGCGCCCCTCCGCCCTCTCCACCGCCCCATGGCCAAACACGATGACCCAGACTCCCTGCCTGCTTTGATGTGAGTGATGTGACCCCTGCTCTGCAGATGCCCCCACACCGCCAGCCTTATCCTCTCTTTGAGAGCCAGTACATCCCACAGAAAGGACCAGTCATTAACCCTGTATAACCATCCACTGCTTAAACACATGATGCATTGCAACCAGCCCCCCCTAGGTTCCCCTAAGATTCACCCAAACATGCATGTGTGGGCGAGACCCGATGATGCAACAGGCTCTTTAAACATTTTAAGAACGGGTCAGCCTTTCAAAGGGAGGAGCTGGAACCTTTGGCCACTGCTTCAGTTATCATGGTCAGCGGTGGACCGTCTGGTGATATGTCAGAAAGAAAATAAATGAACGCTTAATGACCAAAAAAGCCTGGATAATGAATGAAACATTCCATTTATTTGGATTATGAGTGTATATATTTTGCCATTCCAGAACTGATAGAACATTAAAAAGTAATCAAGTCTTTTATCCACAAATGCAGAAATAAACCAGTGTTTACAAATAAACCAGTGTTTAACTCATATCTGGTGACTCAACCTTTTTTTTTTTTTTTTTTTTTAGTTTCATTGAAAGCAAATTGAAAACAAGCCATCTCAGAGTAATGATGAGTCATGGCCTCAGCCAACCTTAAAGCTTAAACCTAAACAAATCACAGTCTGGCTGCCCCATATGACAAAGGAGAAAAGAGCAAGAACAAGAGCATTCCTCAGGGTAGAAAAACGAGGGAGGATGGTATCTTTATTAAGATGTACTGAAACACAGATCACCACAGATGGATGAGTGCCTTGCACAAAGAGGGTTTTCAGAGAATCAAATCCATCTTGTGCAGAAGTCGCAAACATCTGCTTGAAAAGTCAAACTTTTGCAACTTTGTCTTTCATTAGTGACATGAACCCCCCTTTTGAAACTCCTCGGACAGCCTGCTAAGATATTATGTCTAAAAAAATCAGTATATGCTACAAAAAGTTATGAGAATGTGGGTTTCAATCAGCAGTTCATCTGGGAAATCGACTTAAGAAGCCAAATGCTAATATTGTTTTAGCCGGAAGACTAAAATAAAGTATAACACACTTTTACCGGCACTTTCCCAGTGGTGATGTTTATATCTGGCCTGAGGCTTCTTGTGCTTGTGCTGGTCAGTATGGAGCTAGCAGAGTCTTTCATCAGATAACACATTTTCTGGTTCATGTAAAGACGTCCAGCATATCAACAAAGACATGCGTCACAGTGATGTGAAATATGTATCTGCGCACGGCAGCCGCTTTCACCTCCAGCCATGACAACAACAAAAAAGAAAAAAGAAGGAAAAAAAAGCCTGACATAGGAGAGCAGACCATTCAGTCTTTCAGCACCGTTTCTGGCCAGAATCCTGAGGGAAGAGTGGGAGGAGAACGGGAGGCCACTGAGCGTCCTCTGGGGGAGGCAGACAGGGATGGGGCAGTGTTGAAAGGGTGAGAACCGGCATGACTCAAAGAGCGGAGCAGAACCCAGTGAGCTGTATTCATGTTAACGTATGAAGTAAAAATGCTCTCTGTGCAGTTTTGGACACCAGGAAGGAACCACCAGGGTGTACTGCAAAACTATTTCTGAGTTGGCTGAGATCTTTTGTAATAATTTAAAAAACATAGCACACATCAGTCAACATGAGCATTTATTCCCATGTGCCTAATTTAACCGTAGCTTAAATTCCATCTGCAGTCTTTGGGAAGTAATGGTATGAAAACAAGACAAAACTTTATATTGTATAATTTGTTAAATTACTAAATAATGAACAAAAATGTGACAAGTAAAATATGCAGCAATCACTAAACTACATGTGATGACAGATTTGTTTGGTTAACAACCAATGTTTTATGAATTTAGAGAACTGCTTCCAAGATGTAGTTTTTTCTTAATTCTGTTGGTAAAGCACTTAAAGTATGAGCTTTCCTGCAAAGAAAGCTTAATAAAAAGAACTTTACCTGATCTTTGGGTTATAGCTCCTGTGGACACGTTTTGATTTTCGATTAACTAAAATTATTCACGGGAAAAAATAGATCGCACCGACTAATAGACTATACTATCCCTTATACAAGTTTTCTCAAGCGACATAGTTATGTTAAATGAAAACTGTCCAGTGGTAGTATAAGTCTGACTCAGAGACTATAAATCTTGTTTTTATATTGTGTCTGTTGTTTGTAATCTTTCCTGTTTGAGTTCAACTTATAAGATAATGCGAGAGAATCGTGCATATGTGTGAAGCCTCAGTATTTAAGTAAATAATTGCTGTGTCTAAAAAGTATCATCCAACAGTTCTTTTCCAAATGTCCTGTACCTCTTTCCATTTTGCCTAAATAACCCAGTCATTTTTCTCTAGTTATATTTTGTTCTTCAGAAGATTTTCAGCATTTTCCTATTGGCTAGATGCACATTTCAGTGGAGCAAACATTTCTTTCTTCTTCGCTATTTCTCTGGCCTCAGAAAAAAAAACATTTCCGTTTGAGCCATTTCCATATTACACACAAACAACTATGGATGTTTGTTTTCTTCCTCAAATACACCTCATATAGTTTTCATAGCAGTGGAAATATTATCAAGTTTTTCTTCAAACATCCCACAATTTCCTCCTAAGAAAAAAAGATGAGTCATTTGGTGAAATGACAGAAAGAATTACAGAGAGTTTTATACTAAAAGTTGACATAAACAGTAACTTCTGAGCTTCATTTTGGCAATAAAATACCATTATTTTTAAACTTCACCTTATGAAAGTATTGGGAAGATCTTTATAGCGATGGCTATGTTTTTAACAATGTGCCATTCGTGGATGAAAATTAAAAATCGAAAGTAAATTGACTCTATAGCTTAGACCATAGCCTGACAAAGAGAAAGAGAAGGCAATAATCCTAATGAACCACAAAGTTACAGAACAAGTAGATAAATAGTTGTGTTTAGAAACCCAACATGAATCTGTACCAGATTATGTTACTGTAAGTTGTGGGGATTTTTTTGTGACATGTAAATTTATGACTTCCAGCAACTTTTATCCCAAAGGCCAGGACACTTGAGAGAAATACTTATCCAAAGCAATCATTCCTCGTGGTTTATTGAAAACACAGTTTCTCAAAGATACAATGACATCTTGTTTGAAGTTCTTTAATCACAGCCCACACTAATCAGGATTTAATTTTAACAATGTATTCACATCTGTGTCAAAGGATTCAATGTCATCTAAAAATGCAACTGTTTCAGCTTGAGTTCTGCACAAAAGCTAACCAAGACTAGGGGGAATTAGAGCATTTCCACTATAAAGCAATCCAATAGTTTGCATGATGTGGCTAATAATGAAAACGTTTCAGCCCTGCCATTGGGACACAAGGCAGAGTACATCATGGTCTGCTGTAGTATGAAAGCTAGGTCTCTGAAAAATGACCTCCAGTTATCTCATCAGTGGACCTGATAAGACACCAGTCTTTTTTTTTTTTTTTTTTTTTTGTTCTTGCTCTTGTCTGTAGGAATTTCAGGTACAGGCTGCAGGAAGGCAGAAAGAAAAGTCTTAAAGTTCCTGCATGTGGAACAAATTTAGACAATCCCATTCTTCAAAATCTTGGTCATAACCTTCTGTATTAATTCGAGTATTTGTATCAGCTTTGCAATGATAAGAATTTCAACTTCTCTGCCATGACTATAAATTATTATTCTCTTACCACTGCTAACCAGCTTATCAGTTCCCAGTTCTTTTCTCATCTTTTCTGACTAAAAGTAGAGTAGTGTTGTGCTTTGCAAAGGTATTCATGACCTTTATATTTTACATTTTTTATGTTATAACAATAACTTCAGTGCTGGGATTTTATGTAGACAAGCGCAAAGATAATAAAGATGATTAATCTTTATTATTACCTGATATTAGGACACGGAAAAACCACAAGCATAGCAAAGCTTGACCAACAGGAGGTCCATTGCAACTCTGCAGAAATACACTGCTCAGATGCAAAAATCTATTGACAGGATGACCATTAGCCATACACTTCACAAATACAGGTATTAAGAAAAAAAAGGGAGAATGCCATTGTTGAGAGAAGGCCACATGAAGCCTAGTTTCCAGCTCAGCAGGGAACACAGTAAATGTGTGAAGGTATTGTGGTCAGATGAGACAAAAATAAAGTTGAAAAATTTTAAATTGAGTGCAAAACACAATTTCAAGGCATAAAACTAATGCTGCAGACCTCAATTCAATTGAGAATTGATTTTAGCCATGAGCTAGTTTGCAAATAAAACTAGACAAAAATGTCAGTCTCTAAATGTGCAACTCTGATAGATATAAGGACACAATTTTGCTTTTCTTGCAGATACGGTTCTACATGGTGGGTATTCACTTATTGACTGAGGGAACCTGAATACTAATGGATCCCAAACATTAAAATTCTAATTTGCATAATTTTTCTTCCATCTTTCATTGATGAAATATTTTGTGTTGCACCATCATATGAAATCCAAATTGAAAACACTGAACCTTGTGGTTGTATTATGACAAAATGTGATTGAGTTCAAACAATATGAATACTTTTTGCAAGCCATTGTAGCAGTACTGAAGTGTATTAGTGGAGGTTTGGTCAGCTTTGAAGTTGTCTATGTAAAAATGTTCCAGAGAAAAGTGAGGACAGACTTATTGGACCTAAGGAGGAGATTATTTCAAACATGTCTGGGGAGAATCATAGAAGATAGTATAATTTCCGTGTCAATACAGGCTGTCTCTCATAGTCTCCTAGACTGCATCTATACATTGCCATTTCAACACATGGCTCTAACTTTTGGCACACACTTTCCATAAAGATGTCCTTCAGCCAACTATCTTTATTCATGTTTTTGATTATTTCAGAAAATGGCTTTGGCATAGAAGTGTGCTCCTAGTCCAACCTGAGGCCACAAGATCTAACGTGTAATCTATGCTACCTTTAAGACAAACAAAGCATAGTTTAGAGGAGAATGTCCCAGATTAAATCTAAGGAAGACTTATGCAAAAAACTGAAGTTACTGGAAGCCCTTGCCTAAACAAAAATGTCCGATCACTGATCACACATAATCTATTAACAGCTGGAAACAAATAATATGATCATATTAAAATGTCGACTGAGCCTCACTGCGACAAGCGTGCAGGATACCCTGGTAGATAAACCTTACTGTACAGTACATATGAGCAGTGGGAAGCCTGTGACTTTTGCTGCTCTTCTACAGTATAGGAATACTCAGCAGGGAGCTCTGTAACTGCTGGGAGATCAATAATCGAGTCCATCGGATAACTGAACCTCGGGGTAGTGAGGGAACAGCTCCTCCTGACCCCTCTCTGCCTTCAGAGACAGTGTGCCATCACAGCAGGTCAATATGTCTAGAAGCAGCAGTATGGGGCCATCACATTTTGGGACAGCAAGCTGACTTGTCATGCGTGTTACGGCCTCAAAAAAATGTTTAAATACAAGGCAATTGTCTTAATTACATGTAAGCATGTTCTCAAAGGTTTTAGATTGCAATACTTTATGCTTTGAATTTCCTAAGCATATTTTTTTACCCTTTTTAGCATTACTGAAAGAAGAAAACTGTGATGTGTCACCTTGTATATAGACTACAGTGCGACAGAAAAGGTTATGACCACTTATTGGATTGCTACAATTTGTCTTCAAAACACAAACAAGAGCCAACTTCAGTGAAAAATACCAGAAACAACTGCCTTTCTATTAACACCAACCAAAAATCAATAAAGGCTATTCTCCGAAGGCTCTCTCTGCTGCTTGTGGCAAGGTATCGATCTCCCTAAATGCAGGTGTCTGCATGTTGTTTTTAGAAAAACACTGGCCTTTCTGTGAGCCGGTATACTCCCACCTCCCCCTCCTTCAGCTTTTACTCCATTGGTTTTTGTGTCCAGACACCGTGGTGAAGCAGCCAGCGTAGCACCTCCACAGAGGCCAACGTGTGACTTGATGCCATCAATAAAACCATCGTCTGAGATGGACCTCCGGCGCGTCCCGCACAGTTAGTACTGGCCCTTTGCGATGAATCACCTTGATCGAGGCATGCCCTCGAGGAGGAAAAACACTCAATATCTCACCAGTTGATTCTTTTTGGATCCATACTGGTTTACGTTTGTGGGGTGGGGGGGGTTCAGCTCTTTACTTCACATCTTCAGGGTTCTGGGTTAGTCAGTTGAAAGGCCAGTGAATGAAGGACATGAAAAAAAGTTAAATGGAACAAAAACTTTAGATATTCAATGCAATACCAGGAGGAACGTAAACAAGAGAGTATTTCCTATTTGTTTACAGTTTGTTACGTGTCAGTGAAAGTTATGTAGTAATCACAGAGCTAAAGTGTTGAAAATGTAGGGGAAATTGTGAGAAACATTGAGTTCATTTCATTCTCACTGTCCTTGGCCTCACGAACAACATTGTGCAACAAAAGAACAACAGCAAGTGTCAGGAGCCGGCAGTCATTTTGTTTTGTGCCCACCCCACTAAAGTGTCACAGCAAAACTTGTAGTTTCATCTCGACTCCTCACATAAATATTCTTCTGATGTTTTATGGCAGACTGACTGCAAGTTGCATTTATGCCACCTAAAAAAAGTACTATACTATTTCTAACAGATTTATCCATCCATCCACGTTCTTCAAAAATTACATCTCTTATTTTCATTACATGGACTTAGAGAAGGTTTTTCCACAGTTAATACTTAAGAGTATTGTCAAAAATCTGAAGGAGTTGCTACATTTGTAAAAAAAAAAAAAAAAATAAAAAATTTTAATAATTTTGTTCTGGGGTTTTGGGTGATTCAGTTGTTTAGCACCTGAGGCTGTAGTCCACTATGTAGGTGTCGTGGGTTCGATTACCAGTCTCTGGCAATTTGCTGCCTGTCTTCGCCTTCTTTCTTATCCCTATTTCCTGTCTTTATACTATTCAATAGGCCACTAAAGCCAAAAGAACTTTTTTGTTCCACATTTGTACAAATTGTGAATACTTTAAAACGAGAAAATAGAAATATTAAAATACTTTTGAAAAATGAGAGGAGCAGAACATGAAAGGCTTAGCACAGAGAACAGTAAGAAAAAAGTCCTGAGAAACATTTAATGCTCTATTTTGTGTTTAATATTAAATATTGAAGACACCAAGTATGCCCCAGTGATCAGTCAAATCAAGATGAAATTTTTAAAATTCTGTCCATAAAGGAACAGAATCCCCATTACTCTTTCCAATTCTTTCCTCTCTTTTATATATTTTCTACAATAAATCAACACATGTTCTACTCCTTCTGTTTCCCTACAATAAGAACAATCACCTGATGGATGTTTCCCTATTATTTTTAAACCACTATTTAAACTAGTATGCCCAATCTTGAACCTGTTAATCCATATTTCCTCTCTCCTATTCATTATACTATTATTTCTCATGATTACCTCCTTCTGTATTTTATGTAAATTCCTTCCTCTTTCTTCTAAAATCCATCTCTCCTGCCATATATTATTTATTTTATCTTTAATAATTACTTTTATTTTTGCTCTACGTAGTGGGACTTCATATTCAATTTCTCTTGCCTTAACTGCTTCTTAGCCAACTTATCTGCTTTTTTATTACCTACAATTCCTTTATGAAATGTGAATTGAATACTTTTTTGTTGTTGTTGTTGTTGTTGCTTTATACCATATATCAAATAACTAACTTCATCTAAAAATCTTGACGGCTTTCAGACTTTCCTCTTATAATACTGGTTAAGCGAGACATTGAATCTGAACAGATAACTACCTTACTAGGCTTCACCTCCAGCATCCATTGCAATGCCAAATTAACCAAATGTCCTTCTTCTTTTTATAAAAACTTTTTGTTTTGGAATATAAACTGCTACTGCTGTTTTACTATTTTCCTCTTTTGATGCATCTGTATATATTTGTGTCATATTTTCATACATTATTTTTCCACTGTGATGCATTTGCTTCTGCAGGTTATTTGAGCTTCAGACAAAGAACAGCTACATCAGAAATTGTTTCTAAGCCAAAACCAGTACACGATGTATGGGGAATAGCCCTTAATGACTTAAGCATTCTACTTATGTACTGCTTAAAACAAATCTGTACCATTACAACCCTTGTTTTTAGTGTGGGGAAGACCACTGCTATCAAACTAAGTGTAAATTTAAAATGCAGGGAAAAGATGACAACTCACAATTAGCTAAGTTGTTTTTTGTCTGAGAATTAGCTGCTGTGTTTTTATCTTATCACTGACAGGTTGCTTGGCTTTTGTTACAACTTTGTATCTTTGCATGTGTGTGTGTCTGTGTGCGTGTGTGTGTGTGTGTCTGTGTGCGTGTGCGTGTCCCAGATTTGTAAATGTATCTGTGAGAACAAATGAATGTTGGTGGTCTTTTTTCTATCTCACACTTGAATAACAAACTGGCTCATCAGCGAGATAAATATTTGATCTGTGAGATAATATCCTAAGGTAAAAAGTGTCAAGATGACTAACAGTTTTATAATCATCAGTCTTTTTAGGATGTGGCATTATTTGTATCCCTGCAGAATCCCATGTTTTATACAGAATACTGTTGGCACATCCTTACTCGGGAGGAGGTATTGCTGCAAAGGCAATTGCTCAATGCAGTCAGCTAATTTTTATTTGATTAACTGAATTTGACTGTGCTGTATTAAATCTGGACTTAAAGCAAGGCAAGGTAACTTTATTTAAAAAGCAGCTTTTGGCAAAAGGCACCTCAAATTTAATCATTGAGATGAAACACATCAAAACAGATTTAGATTTAACAGATTTAAAAATAAAATAAAATAACAATGCAAGTTAATTGGGCTATGCGTATGGATCTAAATCTGGGAATATGTCTGGCTTTTACTGAAATGACCTGCATTGAACTGAATCAACTTGGATGCTATTAAACTGGATATGAATTTGACCTTATTTGAGATGACATTAGTTGTGAATTAGCACTGTTTGAACAAGGCACATTACTGTTTCAAACACCTCCCACTGTGTAGATATCATGTGCATGTTGGGAGCACTGGTGAAGAGTTGGTTCTCTCACTCTAACACTTGACAGCAAACAGGAACAGCATGGAAGACACCCTGTGGATCCATATCTTAGCAGAATGTCCTATCAAGATGAATGTGTCTGGGAAACAATAAATAGCTACCCTCACTGATGGGACAACAGACAGACATCTGCTAGGGTAAAGAGTTTTAAAACTATTTTCACAGTTTTTCATTGTAAAAAGTGAAATAAAAACAACTCACTTAAGGTATTTTTTGTAAAATGAATCAGTCATGTCTGCTTACTTGACAGATCAGAATAATGCTCAGCCATTTCTCTCACACAGAAACCAATAGACCTAACACTTGAAAGACTATACATGACACATAAGGTAAATAAATAAAATTAAAAAAAATACCTTCCATTTGTAGTATGTGCTTCTTCTTCATTCACACATGACTGATGCAGCAATGAAAGTCCCACCTGTTTGCCAGTGTTGTTTAGTCAACCTAAAAAAGTCAATGAAAACCATCCTCCATGTAGAGGCAATTTCTAAATATGGTTGTTTGCACAGGGCATCATCTGATTTAGTACAATATGAGCATTTCAGTTCCGAAATGCTCATGTTAATTAATGCTCATGAATCTCAGTAGCAGGTGTCTCTGCCTGCTACTGAGATTAATAGGGTTTTGTTTTTTTTCAATTGCTCTACAAATGGAGATGATGTCCTGGATTGATTGGTTTCCAGAGAAATTGCATGACAGACCTAGATTCTCTCCCAAAAGGTTACATCATTGACACTATCCTGTATTGGCCTATATAGACACATTAAAACCTTTGTAATTAAGCTCCCTATACTAATTATGCTGTCCATGTGCACAAAAGATTTTCCTTCCAAGATAAATAATCCCAGCAAATTTTATCACATCTGAAATGTGATAAAATTCATTCATGGTGTACTTAAATATTTTATTTAATTTTATCTTATTCCTATTCAGATAGGAGATGCTTCTATAGTGTTTGAAGCAACAAATCCACATTGCAGCTTTGATGGGTGAGTATGTGACTGTACTCAGCCCTAACTCAGTGTTTGGGACTATTGCTCTGAGTCATGTCGTGTGTGCACGTGCATGCGTGTGTGTGTCCTGTGTAAACTCACACATAGGAACACTAGGCCTGGGGAGAGATAAAGACCTCTCCTGAAATGTAAACATTCTCTGAAGTGGCGAGCAGAGCAGCTGTAGCTGGACACACAAACATTTAGAGAAATGCAGTCCCAAGGTCAAGGTTAAGCGGTGCGCTCCTTCAAGGCCCACTTTCCCTCATGACCCTTCATCTTGCTGTTAAATCTGCTGTTGAGTTGAGGTGCTGAAACATGGGCCACTCCGACAACGGAAAAAAGCTGTGAGAATGTGCAGAGTAGGAGAATGGAGCAAAGAGTTCAAGATCTGCCACAATAAAAGGCATAAGAAAGCTCAATTTTTATTTCCTATTTATAGTTATTTAAAAATAAATAAATAAATGACATCATCTCTGTAGCTAGTGCAGAGCTGTAGAGTCTGTTAAACTAAAATAATGTTTGACTTTCATAAGCTTTTATTCCTAATAAATAATTTTGGAACATTTTCTTGCTCTAAAACCCACAAAACAATATATTCTCCTCCATAGTTTTGCACAATAATACAGTTGGGTTTTTAACTGAGCACACCACAAGCCACACAGAAGATCAAAATATGTAAACCCCTAGAAATTCAAGAGAGTCCTTTCTTTTGACAATGATTGTGCTTAATCATACCATGCAAATTGATGTATTTGTAATATAATCATCATCTTGTCATTCAAGGGTCGCTGTGATATTTACGCAATTTTGTACTCATGCTTGATGCAACCACTTGGATAATATTTTTCAAAATAAACTACTTCCTGTACTTTTATTTTCAAGTTACCAGTATACACACAAAGACCTATGAAAACCTGCCACATGCCACCATTTAATTCATGGTTATTATGAGTTTTCTGTTTATGCAAACAGGCATTGATAGTTATAATTACACTTAGCAATAATATACATAATGCAAAGGCTTCTAGTTTTTTAATGAAGGGTGTTCTTCAAAATTCCTAAGCGCAAAAACTAACATTTGCGACATAACTTCAATCTGGCAATAGTCATGTAAAAGGATAAGTGCAAAATCAAATGGTGCAAAGTGCTGTTTGTTCCTTAGCAGAGAGATCTGTGTACAAACTATAACACTTAGTGCTTACCAAAGTACCTTCTGCTCATTGAAGGCAATTAAAAATGCAGGGGACCTGCAGCTTTTTCTGGTAATCTTTGCTTGAGTCCATCTTTATTATCTCAGTCAATGGAGAGAAGTGGATTCTGAGGTAAAAATAACCAAGGCTGCTTCTCATCAGTGTGACACTTTTATCTGACATCTGAAATACACTCATACTGATGACTGTATGTGTATGTAGCCACTTACATGTGATGCATCTTAGGAAACATAAGGGCAACAGCAGGAGACGTGTTTCTAATGTTAAAGTGATCATTGCTTATGTCTCTTGAGAAAGATTTGGATAGATTTAGAATAAAATCTGAGGTTTGGATCAAGGTGTGATCTTCATCAGGAGAATATTTGAAGACATCTACATTTTTATTTCTCCAACAAATTTAGTTTTCTTCTGTTTTGTGCAGTGACAGTTTTGAATTTATAGCAAATCTAAGCCTCAAACACTAGATAAGAATGGCTTTGATACACAACTTAAGTTTTATTTTTGCAGCTGACTTTGCGAAAGGTCCAAAAGGGAACAACTATGACCAGATACAAGGGACAGATCAGTCCAGCACAGATCAGGGCAAAGGGGGGCATTAGCTGGGTTTCAGAAAAACAAGGTGAGAAATTGCTGCTAACATTTTACAATAGTTCCACTCTACTGAGCTATTGATTTTGCCCGTAGTTTATTCGCTGCCATTGGTGGCACTCTTCCATTCTCCTTTGGGGTTCAGAAAAAAAAGAGTGCTTCAGTGCTGAACAAGCAATTCAAATGTGCAGCAAATCATTTAAAGACGCACCCCATGAGATGACTTTCCTTGTTTTCTAAACTGAAACAAACTTGGCTTGGCTCTTTGCTTCTGCATCCCTGAATTGCTTAAGATTGCAAACACTTGTGTAGAGTTTGTTGTGTACATGTAAAAGTAACAAAGCATGAAAGATAGCATGACATCAGGAAAAGTTTGCTGTATTTAAAAAGAAGGTTCCAAAGTAGAAAACAACAGAAGTTTTCTTTTTCTGAGCACATCACAAGAAGCATGGATGGCATGCAACATTGTACATTACCTACCAATAGCACTAAAAATTTGGTTTGAAACTGTTTCCAAAGTTGCAGACATTTATTTAAAGAAAATTATATATAAATCAGCAGCAGATATTTGAAATTCCACTTTTAAACAAAAGTTTTGTTTTCCTGGTTGTTTTCCTTTTCCTTAAAGAGTCCAACATATTAACTTCATGGCCATGGAACCATGCTTTTCAAGCTTTTCATACTTTTGGCAGTTTGGCCTGGTGAAGAGTCCAGCTGGTAAATGAAATCAGCCTTTCAGGAGAAGGAAGCTCTTAATGCATGACTTCAGTCTCAACCTGAATGGATTTTGCTTGGCAATCCTTTCACAAAGCTCATGCTATTCCTGTTGCTGGTGCATCTTTCCTTCCACTTAACTTTCCATGAATATGCTTTCATACAGCATGCTGTATCAAACCAGCATCTTTTGCAATTACCTTTTGTGACTTACCCTCTTTATGGTGGGATCAATGACTTTCTTCTGAACGGTCTTTGTTTTCCCTAGGACTGTGTAGCCAAGTCAGCAAGACTGAGAGACCATTTATGGGCTTTGGAAACCTTTTGAGTTAATTAGCTAGTTAGGTTTACATCATGAGTTTCTCATGTTGAGCTTTTTACAAAATAAAAATTTTCTGAGACACTTAGTTTTGTTTTTTTTGCAATCAGCAAAATTACAAAAAATAAATAAGGGCTTGGAATATGTCATTCTATGTGTGATGAAATTCTATCATACAAGTGTCATGTACTTTACTGAATGGAAGATATTCTGCACTTGTAAGTTACACTTGTTAAAATTGCTTTGAGCTTTAAATATTAATGCTTTTAAGAAAAATTTAAATACATATTAGTAGGTTTTATTGTTTGTTTTGTCTGGACTTTAGATGAGTCCATATTTAATAGACTTTTAATCTATTTGCCAACCTCAAAAACAAAACAGAAATTGGCAGATGAAGCTAGAATCAATCTCTGCACTGCAGAGCAGGTTTCTGACTTTTTGATTTTAAAAGATAATCTACTTTACGGCCCTTGGATGGTGATTGTATTATGTAAAGCCAAAAGGAAAATAAACCGAATAACTTTTGAAGTGGACATGTGAGAAGCAGAGGTTTTCTGAATTAGATTTCTGATAATAAATGTGAGCACTGGCTTGTGTCTCTACCTCTAAATAAAAACTTATCCAACAGTAAGCACTCCTTTCCGCACTCCTTTCCGCATGGTTTGATCTGAGAAACAATTACTTCAACATATGCCAATGTTTTCCAACAAAAATGTGTTTCTAGTTGAAAACATTTCCATGGCAAAGTTACCCTGCATCCAAGAATACAAATCAATATATCTCTAACACTTAAACAGCCTCAGATGCTGATTGAAAACTTAAAAGTTTAAATTTTTTTATGTTTAGCATACAAAGTGCATTTGATGCATTACATATCATCTGTTTTGATCCCTCAAGACTCAGCTGTTGTGTTCAAGCTTATTGATTGTGTTCATGGTTTAATGGTGGGTACTTTAAACCTGTTTCCAGAAACAGATCCAACCAAGAGTTTTTCAGCGACGCAGAGATATGGACATCGGATTGGCAAAAGGAGCCTTGGCAGGCAGTTTGGTAACAGGCAGGCAGACGGGCAGGCGGCAGATAAAGAGGACTCCATTAGTCTCGGCTCATTGTACCACTCTGATTTCTTTCCACTTCCTAATTGGCTGGCTTCTGTAGGCTTGGCGGCCATATTTCAGCTTAAAGGGGAAGGCTCCGTGGGTCACGGGAATAAAGGGGCCCATCTGACAGGTCAGCAGGCTGATGTCTACAGCATAGTCTCAGGTCAATGGTCAAACTAACATCAAGATAGGCCGAGGCAGTATGGGTCAGCTCCTTCACCAGAGAGCCCAGCATAAGTAAGCCGGCAGACATGCTGGAATGTTGTATTGCTGAGTTTTACAAGGAATATTCGTACAAAAAGAAACAACAAGAAAACATTTAAACTTGCCATCTATAAATGCTGAACTTTTTGCTTATCCTATTGACCCAAAACAAAGCCATTAAAACATTATTTCCAATAGAAACAATAACCTGAAATGTCATTAAAATGTAAGTTTAGAAAGATGTATAGTCTTTGCTTTTGCAAACCAAAAACTGACAGTTATTCCTTATGAATAGATTTTTAATGGTGAGAATTCCATGAACTGCAATAGTGAGTGTTAAAAAGTTGACAATAATCATCAGGTTTATTGAAATAGCTCACATTGTAATTGGTACCTTATACTATAAAGTTTATATCAAAAGGACAAGTAGTCCTAAGACATGAATTTCCGTTATGTACATTTGTCCAATCTGAGCTGCCCAAACGTGCATATGAGCTCACCCACACAGACTGAGATCAGTCTGCCAGGCACCAGACAGCCGAGCATGGCCAAATGAGATGTGTGAGAGCCCCCTGCTGCCAAGAGGCAGACAGAGAAGCAACAAACCCGCTCTAATGGAGACATGACATGCTCGCTAGGGCGGAAACTCAAACAAACGATTAATGGGCCATGGAGCCTTTAGTACAGAATAAGAATATCCTCCGCTGCCCTCCGCCCCCACCCCGCTCTCTCTGTGATCCCCCTTGCTCCTGTCCTGTCCCATGTTGTCCAAGCGGATTTGACATTTGAAGACTCAGGCTTTTACTCAGAGGCGACACATTTCTGCCATCCCTCAATTCTACTATGCTTCCTATGAGATCTAAGTGGACAATGCACTCATACATACTTGAGACTTGTGCGGCAGTGGAAAGTGATTTAACAGGAGGCATATAGCGACTTGCAAAAGTACTTATGCTGCTCTAATTTTGCTCCATTTTGGCCCGTTTCACTCATAAACCTCTATGTACTTTATTGTTGTGAAATGGAAGAAAATGATCAACTCTTTTCAAAAACATTTCACAAAGTTCCTACTTAGTAAACTGAGTCCTACAATGTGTGACTTCATTTCTATACAAACCAGTTCCCGAGAACCAGAACCAAACATGGAGAAGCAGCATTCAAGTTCTATACAACACAAATCAGGACCCAACTTCCAGAAAACTGCAGAGCAGCTGAAACACTGAATTTCTTTACATCAACACTAAAAACTCACCTGATCAAATGTGCTTTTGAACCATAACAAATGAAACATTGACCAACATATTTGATCTGCATGATTTTGGTAATGGCACTCATCAAAATGTAATGTTTGTTCAGTTGTTGACTGTACAGTGTTTTCTTTATAACTTTGTAATCTTGAGTCGCCTTGATGCGGCAATATGTTATACAAATAAACTTGATTGATTGATTGATTGGTTGATTGATTGATTGATTGATTGATTGATTGGTAAATGCAGATGTTCAGGGAAGGCCTCAGAGGTTTGTAAGACAAATAAAGAAACACCACATGAAAAAGTTAAATAAACTTTTTGGCCTTCGTGCAAAACAATGGTGTGCATGGAGGAAATTTAACATCACATTAGACGATTTAATCATCATCACCACTTTGAAGCATGACTGTGGTACCAAAACGATGCATGTATTTTTTTGTCAGCAGCGATAGGGAAGCCGGTCACATTTGAAGATGGATGGAACTAAAACAGTGGAGTCTTTGTAAGAAACCTGTTTTAGAACATAACTATTGACTAGGAGAGGCATTAGATTTACATATTTTGTAAATGTTCATATGTAAGCATGATTTAGAGCATACTGAGCTCACTTTCATTAATGCAAAACATGTAAAATAGGAATGCAGTATTTATTTAAATAGTAAGCAGCTGATAAAGAATAAAAAACAGAGAGTGATGAAGGTATCGATGGTTATCTGTCTGTTTTCAACGAGTCAGGGTGGGCGCCCATCTAGATCTAGCTGCTAGTGCTGTCTCTTCCATCTGTATAGCTCCTTAGCACTGAGATCAGAAGAAAAGAAAGAAAGTCCATACATTCATGTGTTTTGATTAGCAGGTAATGATCTTTGATCTAATGCGCTGACTGGGAAAGAGCGGCTCCCATTGAAATCCGGTGGATGCTTGGCCGACCTGGAGCCAGTGTCACTTCTCGTTAGGGCCTGCGGCTCCATGACCTCCCCGTTGCAAGTCCCTGCCCCCTCCTCGCAGCATGAGCACCCTGCGTAATGATATCAATAGCAGCAGGGGTGCAATGAATACAAATCCGCGTGCAGAATGTTTGGACAAGAATTCGCTCGCAGGCCCTCCCTCCCTCTTTCTCCTCCCAGTCGCCACCGTTCATTCTCTATCCTCTACACAACGGACTGGGTCAGGATGTGGATGGTTGATTTCACTGAAATTAAATTGTCCACAACTGCAATTAACAACAACTCTAAATATATTAGAGAGTAGCTCACTCTAAATATATTACAAAATGTATTTACATATGTCCATAGTAACCTGAACTGCATTGGACATGTGAGAAAATGTCTCCAACTGTAATTAATTGTTTGAATCAGTTCACGCATGCAGCTAAAACTATTCATGCTGCACATCATGTGATAATGAGTTCTACATGCATAATTAAAAGAGTACACAACTTGGTTGTTCACTTAATATAGCTTACATTGAACTGCCCTAAATAGGTGTATTTCTACAAAATATCGTTTATGGAGCACAAGACTAGCAAGCTGTGTTAATAAGTTTAATAAAATATTATATACCTGAACAGACCACTGGAAAAGAAACTCTTTACCAAAGCTGTAGCTCAGGCTATTGAACACTTTGTGCAGTGTTGGACCTCGCATGCAGCCACCAGATTTCCGTCTCTGGTATTGACACAACCATTTAAGGGACCCTGACCGACTGTGCCCATAACAAAGGTATGTTCATGGAAACAGCCAATGAAATGAATCAGGAAGGAAATAACTAATGCACTTCTTTTCCGAACTTACAAGTCTGGAAAAACTATAAAATCCAACCTGAGAGACCTGTTTATTATCCGTCGCTGCACCTCAGTGAAGGAAGCCACACTGAGAGCGTGCATGCATAAAGAGAAGCCATGTGATTTTTTTTTTGATTTTTCTTGCTCAGTATGCAAGCAATGAACACATACCTTCTGCACTCAAACTACACTATTTTAAAAAATACTCATGTGGCTTATTAATGCAGTACAAAAACAACACGTTTGCAGAAGGGTCATAAAATGTTTCTTGAATATTTATACTTCGGTATCACTTTGGAAAAACAGATGCATTGTAAACCTAGTGAGCCTCCTAAACAGTCAGGCAGGGAAAAGGAGAGCATTATCAGAGAAATAGCCAAAAAGCCTACAGTCACTCCGGAGGAGCCTCAGAGATCCACAGTTGAGGTGGGAGAATCTATTGAAAGGACAACTGGTCATTCGATTTCTCTTCTTGCAGCGACGAAATTCAACAAAAGTGTGTTTTTGATCTTTCTTTTAAAACAATAGCCCTGGTCCTCATTGCAGAATGACAAGATTTAAAGCTTATGATACAGCTAAGTTGTGGAAGAAGGATCAGGCATGGTGACCTACATGAAAACTGTTGTGTAGAGGAAAACTAACTAAACACATCACTCTGAACTTACCACCCCCACAATGAAATTTGGTAGTAGCAGCACAATGCTGTTAAGATGCTTTGTTTCAGTAGGGACAGGGAAGCTGGTCACAGTGGATGGATCTAAAAACAGAGCACTACTGGAAGAAAATCTGTGAGAGGCTGCAGAAAACTTGAAACAAGGACACTTGTTCACCTTTCAGTAGGACAGCGACACTAAACACACAACCACAGCTACAATGGAGTGCTAAATATTAAATCATATTCATATGTTAGACAGGCCCAACAAAATCTAAATCTAAGTCCCAAAAGGTGTCTAGTATTTACTCTGGATTGAATTTGTATTCAATTACATGCCCTAATTTTCAGATTATTTGTACATAATTTGCAAAAACATGCATAAATTTCCATGGACAGATTTTTGTGTTTCTTCGAATGCCATTGTATTTTGAAAAACTGGAAAAGCCTCAGGGATGTACTTGCTTTCACCAGGTTCTCTAAATGAAAGAGACGATTCTTTTAAAACTTTCCCACTGTTTATTTCCCTAATTTCTTAAACACATATGAATCCTTATTCCTCTAAATTCATATGTTTTCATGAATCAAACTAAATGTGTAGAAGCAGGGTTAGAGCAAAACCCAGTTGCTCAGACAAGATATGAATCATTTCTCTTCACAGCGGTGCATCGGCTCCCTCTCTTCCAAATCGCCCAATGACACGGCTCACACGAGCAGCTTTGACGCTCCCCTTCTTTTTAACTAAAGTGCGGTTCACGTCGTCATTTGCGACTCTGAAAATGTTGACATATTTGAAGTGGTGCTTGTATCTGAGCCGTGCTCCTCGTCACAGAAGCTCCATAGCTCATGGTCTGTCATCGCCTGAGGATGACACCATCTAAAATCTGTTAATTGCACGCAAAAGCACGTAGGCGCACGTGCTGTCAGTATGTGGTGCAGGAGACAAATTAATGGTTTCTTGCTGGATGTGAGGTTTGTGGCAGTTTGTTGGCTACTTTGGTCTAATGCGTTTTTTTTGTTTTTTTTTAACATAATCACTACATTTTGGTGCTTTCCATATTTGTCTTTTCTGAATTTTTAACCAGTTTTCAATAAATACAAAAGAGTGAATAAGAAGGATTACTTAAACTGGTGAGGACTGTTTTAATAAATATATAATGTACATCACTTAGATGGTGCTTACACAAGTGTAAGGAGTCCCACTTCCCCTCATCCAACACTTTGTCTCAAAAAGCTTTTATTCAATTACATCTCAAATGCATTAGCATCAATTCGACTACAAGAAATACAATTTTTATGCGTACATGAGGGTTTTACATTTTCTGTTCTCCTGCATCCTGGTTATTTCAGCTTTTGCTGCAATATTTGCTTTTCTGCTCTTTACATCTATAACGATGACAATGCTCAACAGATGTTGATTATTTTCTCATGACAACATGTCCTTCTAATGCTTGATAATGTAATGAAAAGAGAAATGGCCTCCAACTATATCAAGGCAGAATGAGAGGAAAGATTAAGATAAATAGCTACATCTGGCTCTCACTTGAAACTCTAAAGGAAGTGAAGATAACCAAGGAGGGTCTGGTTATTCATCACCATCCAGACATGTGCACATGTACCATTGTAACGGCTTAGGAAAACAGACGCAAACAGAAAATCGACGTCCATGCACAGTCAAAAGCACCACCTGACAGTAGGCTATTGTTTTAAAAGAAAGATCAAAAACACACTTTTGTTGAGTTTCGTCGCTGCAAGAAGAGAAAGCGAGGAATTGACAGCCGAGCCAAGAGGGGAGCTGGTTAATGTCACCTATCATCTAGACCCTTAGTGCCCCACACACCCGCTTGCATCGCCCTCTCGCTCTCCCTCTCTTTCTTTTTACTCTCGTTCTCAAGGGAGCAACTTTTCCTGCAGATCCTGACTGACATAAACCCCAGAGCCTAAGAACCCAAACAGAATTCACTGCAGACCTCGGACTGCTTGTCTTCTGTCTGCCTCATCTATCTCTTTCTTCTCTCATTTCCATCCCGTTAAGCATTGCTCCCCTTTGTTCTTGTGCTCGATCGATGTACCATAACTCAACCGGCCTCATGTGTTTGATGTCTGAGCTCTGGATATCATTTCAACCATTTCTGCTGAACCAGTGAACCACACTGATAATACCGTGTCTCACGGACGCAGGCACGCAAATGATATGTGCGTGCACACACACACACACACACACACACACACACACACACGTTAGTGCACGCCTACACTTAATTATAAAGATATATGAGAGCAGGAGGATAACTTGAGTTATCAAGAGCACAGCAAGCTCAGAAAACAGCAGGTGATTTATCAAGAGATTTACCTTTCCGAGTGGATATCAGTGTAAAGCACAATCTTGTAGATTAAATTAACTATATTTTTTTTACTACTTATTAGCAACTGAGAGGAGGTTGCCTAAATTTTATACAGTATTGTAAACTGCAAACCACATGAAAAAAATAGCAATCATCTGACATTTTATTTCACAAATGTACAGTAAGTATGTGTTATTAACGCATTTCATTATTCATATTTTGTCAACGACAAACTTGACTGTGTTTTATTGCAATTTTATTTTATGACAAGCACAAAGAAGCGAAATGATAAACGGTTTTCAAAAATTTTTACAAGTAAAAATTTTTTGAATGTTTTTCCTTTTAATTGTTAGAACAGTTTGTCACTACAATTACAGATGACAGTCATTTGGGATATATTCCTACCAGTTTTTGCCCTTTCTTCTTTGCAGAATGGTTCATTTTAAATCTGATTGAAGGGAAAGTGTCTGTGAACATCAATTAGTAGGTTTTCAAGTCTTGTCATATTCATACTGTTTAAATTAATTTAAACCTCAGTTTTGACTGGGCAATTCAAACAAATGTATATGCTTTGACCCAAACTACTTCATTATTTCTGTGGCGTACACCAAGAGATGTTATTCTGCTGTATGGTGAAGTTTCATAAAAGTCTTATGTCTTTTTCATCCTCCAGCTTTCTTGCAAAACTTCCCTATATTTACCTTCCCCCATCTTGACTCCAACTCTGACTATTTCTGAAGAAAAATATATGAATATGTGAGGATATATGTGTTGAATAAATAAAAAAGAATTGAGTATAAATGCAAGCCTGTTTCATAGTTGTGCCTCAGTATCCATTCAGTTCAGTTGTTGTGTTTGAAATCCAGTAAAATACATTGAAGTTTTTAAGTGGAATGCAAGAAAATGATGGGGGGTTGAATCAAAGGGTTTGACAGGTGCTTCTCAAACTTTTTATTGTTTGTTTAGTTTTAGCAGAAATTACTATAGCCAAAACAAAAAGTCCTAGAATACTAAAAAGAACACACACAGCAAAAAGTAGAACATCACTTCCCTTCAATCTTCCGTCTGTGTGACGAAGCTTTCAAACTTCAGCAGGTGTTTGAGCTGCAACTTGCTGCCCAGTACGGCGTCAAGCAGACTTGTGCTTTTTACAGTAAGGTTTGCTTTGACACTGTAGTCAGATATACTGTATATATAACTGTGGGATCAAATCGTCTTTAGGAAGGGTTAAAAGCTCTAATCACTAATGCAGAAAGTCACTGCTCTCAGCATGCATTTGCTTGTAAAGCACAGAAGGGGAAGAATTACTGTTCTTCACATGTTTTACTGAAGATCAAGAAAAATTAGGGTGACTAAATTGCAGTTTATACTCTCATTTACACGCAATATGCATCAATCTTAAAGCTTTTTTAAGTATTCAATTTCTTTAAATTGTTTGTCAGAAAGTTGTGATTTCAATAATTTTGAAAGTAAAATGTTTGAGCATGTTTTCGACAATAGAAAACATAAGAAAATGTGTAATTGTACCTCAACAAACAACATCCAATTGTCTGTCTGTATAAATGAATTCTACACATGTATTGAGATTTTGCGTATAATTTCTTTGCTTGATTTGGGGACAGACTGATAAAAAGTGATTTCTGAAAATAGTCTTTGGTGTTTTATAAATAGCCATTTTCTTACTTATAAAGATTAATACCCACTGTTTTACCTGAGTGACATCCTGCCTTGTCTTTCCCATCTTGAGGAGTGGCCCAGAGAAAAAAGAAAGTCGTTAATTATGAAGTAAAAATTTCTAGATACAGATCAATTTTTAAATGTAACTCATAAATTCTAAAGTAACTCCATTTCCCTTTTAATAAAAAATGCTTGTCACTATTTAAACACAATTAATTGTGTAAGTGGGATTTTCCCACTCCTTAAAAAGTCTCAAAATAAAAGGTTAGATTTTTAATTTCAATATTACAAAGCGTAATTATGCAGAAATCTGGGATCTATACTTCTTTGAGCGCAGCGTAGCAGCAGGAGATGTGACCTATCATGTCATGAGGCAGAGGCGTGTCTTCAGGTGCACTGAACTGGGAGGGAGTGCAGTTGTCATGTTTCCTAACGTGTAGCAGGATGTATTGCTGGCAGAAGCAGCAGGGGAGCTCCAGCGTCTCTCCTGAACACTCACAGCCTCATGAAAGAATAATGGTTGATTACCTGCATGAGATGAGCTACAAAGACCCTCCGGACACACAAGATTGCCTGGTTTACAGGAGAGCCGCACCACTGTAAACGAAGGAGCAAATTTGTCTTAATTTTATTCTAAAGAATTTGTTTTTATTTCCAGTAAATGCAGAAAGTTACACGTTTTACCTGCTTATCTTCAAAACCTCTCAATACAATGGTAACTAAATATTAAAGTCATATTGTCTATCCGTACCTGTGCTTCGGTTTTCACCATCAGTGCCATGTTTTGTGCCACAGCTTGGCGTTTTAGGAGAACAAGTTCCAGATGGCTCGAGTGCCCGTCAGGTTTCCTCCATCAGACACTCCGGTTATCGGCAAGTTCACTTCACTTCAAGGAACCACTGACAGGCCTGTTAATTAGCACCTTTGGGCTTTTTTTCCCCCAAGACACGGAAAACACCAAAACGTTCATACACTGAAGAACTCTTATCTTCTTCCTACATCTCAAGCCTGTTTGCCTGCTTTAAGTCAGAGTTGCATTGTCAGGTGGCGTTTAAAATAATTTTGACTATAAAGAATATTTTTTAAAAATTGCAAATTGAAGTTGGAGACTAAATGGTGAGATCTGCCTTAATATACATGCAACTAAATTGAACTTTCATGTAGAGGGCATTGGTATCTACCACAAAAAAATGTTAATTGTAAACTAAAAAAATTTAACCTTCCACATTAGAAGAGCTGCTTTGTTCAAAAATAATAGCCTTTGAACAGCTTTCTGCCTTTTCTGCAAGGTCAGTCTCAGGCCCTGGGCCCATACTCTGAGCGGAACTGAGATCCTGACCTGTTGGTCATTTGTCCGAGGAGCAGGTTCGACTCAGGTCAGCATGCAGAGGAGGAAAAATTAACTGCTTTGATCTGGAGCTGCAAAGGACTGAGAGTGATGAAAGTGGTCCCGGTAAAACACTAGATGAACGTATGGTCAACAGGCACTCATCAAAGTTTCAGTCTGTAATTAAACTACAAATTAAGTGCTAGAAACTGGAACAAAATGTGCAGGTCAATTAAATTTATAGGTGCTCTAGGCAAAGGGATTTGGGACAATGTTTTGAAAATGATCCTTTAACATTATAGACATTTGCATTAACAACTGTTATATTCATTTGTAACTTTAATGTTCTTTAATGGTTCAGTTATAACAATATTTATAACAACATTTATTTCTGTATTAAATCTTTTCTAAACGTTTAGATCAAGTCTTCTCGATCGTCCATGGTTTCTAGCAGAAGTATGGTTGATGGATTATATTGTGAACAATTATGTCACCTTAGTAAATGTTTAAAGAAAAAAACAATTGGTTCAGAAAGATTCTGTGCTGGAGAAAATTTTTAAGTTTGTATCTAGTTGTGAGCAGTTGCTATAACAAACCAGATTTAGCAATTGTTAGCAAGTTTGAATTTAGCACCAATGCTGTGGCTAGCTCGCTGTTGCGAAAATTCAGCGATTTTGAAGAAAAACTAATCAGAACTGGTTAAGCTAAATGAAAACTAGATACTTTATAGTACAAACCACAGGATGAAAATAGCAATATAAATTATTTTATTATTATATATTATTTTTCCATGATGACAGGTGAGACTCTGCCTCACCTGCCTCCCCTGACCGCACGTCACTGGTCTGCAAGTGGGTTGCTTAATTTTTTTCTATTAGTTTTAGCTTACTGACATGTCTCTCCCCACGAGCAACAGTCAAAAGCAACGTGCAAAATACACATAAAGCAATCCAGACTTCTCAAAACATGTTCTGTAGTTGCATTTTATTCAAGCTGCAGTATCTAACTTTAATAAAAATATATGTTTTCTCCATATTTGTTAAAGCTGTCACTTTACAAATATGTCGTGACACTTTGTTATGAGACAGATAATCTGTGAAAAGATCAATCTTCTCCCACTCCTCCCTGAATTACTATTACTGGCTAAAGTAATGCAACGTTGTGACCAAAACAACCAATCAGAACCAGGAGGAGGGTCTTAGTGCTGTCAATCATCCTCATTCACTCACTGATAAATGTGCTAATGGTGGAGAAACAACATAGCATTACAGGAAACCATTTATCTGTCGTCACTGGTAGCTATGCTAACTAGACTGAGCATTTACAACAGGCTATGCTAGCTGCAACGTAGCACAGAGCGAGGGGGAGGAAGGATGAGCAGCAACATGAGATTGTGATTGGCAGCACAGGTCAAATATGGATGTGTGTTTTTTGGTCTGGGAGTGGTAACATAAAATTTTCACTGCTAAAAATAATTTTCAAAAACACAATATGATTAATTTTGTAATTGACAGGGCCCCAATTTTTTTTTATTTCTATGAACAAAAAATAGATAAATGAATTGTGGAGGGCCCCCTGTTGGATAGGGGCCCTTAGAAATGTCATAACTTTCCCCCCTATACGGTGCCCCTGCACTTAACCAACAACAATTCTTAGTCCCGCTTTTTGTTTTGAGTTTTTTCTTGTTCTTTATAAACTAGATAATCAAAATGATCTTAATAATCAGATCGTTTGGGTGTTAAACTCGCCCAATTTCTACTCATATATTCAGTGCTGCTGCTAGCCAGTTTGGTGCCCTTAACACCAATTTTTCATCATTTCATTGCTTGTTTGTTTGTCATTACAAACAAAAATGTTTGTAATGACAGATACTGACTACTTGTCAGTATCTGTCATTTTATGCATTTCTTCATTATTCTTTCCTGAAAATAACATGTTAATTGAAGATGCAAACTATTGCAACAACTTAATTGATTGAATTGGTTTACAATTTATTATAACATTGTTTTTGTATCCATTTACAATAACTACAACTCTTCTTGATGCTGTAATCCAGTTTATCAATTGGTAATTTACATTAAAAGCCAATGCAAAGACGGGCTCACATATTTAATCCTCCAGTGAATTTAAAGTGGTACACTGAAGGCGGGACAATCAGATCTGATTGATGGCAACTTAGCCTATGAGGCCGACTGAGCTTCCCTCAGAAGGTCACGTCCTGTCTGGCCCCTGTCCACTGCACACTTCCACAACATATCCGGGGTCCTTGCCCTCCAAATTTGCTGCTGCACACGTTCATATGCACAAACACACACTGACATGAGAGCCTTACCCTCTTGGCGCCATGCTGTGACGGTGGTCAGGACCTCGCATGCTATTGGGGACCTGGTGTGGTGGAAAAGGCGAAAGCAGGAAGAGAATAAATGAAATGCAAATCAAAACTCTTAGTTTAACAGACTAACACACTCCAAACTTGCCTTTGTTAAAACTACCAAAAATGCCAGATGTTTACGACACCTAGCAAGGTCAAAATATTCCCGGATAACTGAGAATTTTGCTAAAGCTTTTTAGAAAGTGATTCCTGAAGATTAACACCAGCGTTTCCTCTCCAGACAAGAGTTTACTCTTAAAAATATGTTGTTTTTTAAAATCTCATTTTGAAACATTCAGGGTTTAACCCATGATGGCAGGCCTGTGTAACCTGACTGACTAACTTGGAGGCCACTCTGTCAGACTTTAGACAGTGACTATACTGCCCCCTTTTGGTGAGAAGTGTATTCAACTGAGTTTAAAGATGGATAAAATCCTTTTACCTATGAATCTGAAGTTAACAAAGCTACATCAAAATAATAATTGTAAATATTTATACTACTAGTTATCAAATACAAATTGCTTTTCAGAACAGAATATATAATCAAAGTGATAGACATCTTATTTTTGTCTTTAATCATTCATTTTTTGTTATATTTATTTGGTGAGATGCAATACTGATGAAGTGCATTTTTGGCTCTGCCAAATCTCCTCTTACTAAATTATTTTCCTGGGCATTTCAAATTAATATTTATTTGGAGTGGCCATTTTCTTAAGGATTCTGTATCATTTTAGTCTTAAGTTCTACTAATGCATTGGAGTTCAGTGATTATTTTTGATTTTCAGGGTTTCTCTGATCCTAGGCAAGATAAATGAAGTGAGTAGCCACAAGGAGACAGACATCTCGCTCAAGCTGAAAAGAGAGTGGGGGTTTGATCATTCCTTCGACAAGCAACCAGAAATAAGTTGCTGTTTCAGACTACTATTAGTCTGAAACAGACGAAGTAGCCCCTAATCAAAAATGCACTTATATCATTCACAGCCAACTGTAAGGAGATTAGAGAAATACGGCTCTGTCTTTTGTCACAGTCACTGTGAATTCTACATTGGCTAACAGTAAAGAGAAGCTCAAAGTTGGTGAAAATATAAGTTGCTTATTTTTCTGTATATAAGAGTGAATAACCAGAACAGGTGAAGACCATGTGACACTTTAGGGAGCTACAGAGTGACTTCTGTGTCTGAGAGTGAAACGTGGAAGGTGTTGACTAGATGCAAACGAGTAGGCCCCGTTGAGAAGCGACAGTGGAGCTGATAACCCACTTTCCATCCACCAAGAAAAGACCTCTTTATAAGGGCTTTCTGACCGAGCATCCCCAAAAATAACCCCCTCTGATCCTAAACCCTTGGACTGATGTGCATGCCAACATGTTTTCCCTCTCAGTGCAACTCACAGCCCTAACCTGTGTAGCTTCACTCATTCGTAAAAATTTATCCTCTCTGTTGTTGAAAAAAAGATAAATGCATTTTTATATGTCGTAGGCTTATTGGTGGTGTTTAGAGTTCTTCCGAAGGTTCATCTTGTTTGTTTTAAGTAGCTTTAACTCAATGCACTTGTTTGTATTTGCAGTAATTGTTCTATTTGGACTGCACAGAATAGGATTTGTGGTCAGAAAGACTCAAAACAGGATTGTGCTGGAAGATTACTGGGGTAAAAAGGGGAGAAAACAGATCAATTTTGCGTGCTGGTAGGGTTTCCCTTCATGGCACACGTCACTGCTTGTATTAGACCAAATAGTCCTTGCTGAAGTGAATTTTCATTTTTTATATGGTGTGTTCAGATTTACAGCTTGACAGGCGCAGGAGATCACAGCCAAAAGATTTCTTTAAGGATTCAAATAAGATCGCTTTTATATCATAGAAATCTAAATAACCTGAAGTTATCACAAAGTTATTGACATTAAAATTTGTATCATCTTCTTCTGAAGTACCAAACGTATTAAACCAATAACTGATTATACATAGTTTTCTCACAATTAGAGTGGAGAACATTTGGGTTTGTTATGCAGTCCAAAGCCTGACATTTAAAGTTTTTGATCATAAGAGGTTTATTCACCATGATTTCTGAACTTCATCTGATCGCACCTCATCAGGTCAGGTTCAGATTTATGAAGTCAAATTGATTTGATCATATTCTCTATGTGGTTCCATTTTAACCTCACCGTAACTTTGCAACAGCCAACATAACCTTTACAGTCATTTCTGCTTTCTAATTGGGAGTTTCTGGCACAACCTTCCTGGAACAACTACAAACTTTTTTACTTTTTGATTGAGCTAAATTCAGGGTTCTCTTTGAGGGTTTGCATGGTAGGTTGTTCACAAACTCTTTTTGTTTTTTTAAACAAAGCCACAGCTCTATAATTTGACAGTAAACCCAGCTAACCAGTTTCTGACCCAACAATATCCAGCTCCGCCCATTCTAAAAGGGCACCACACAGATTTCTATAAAATCCAATAGTAATAGGGGAGTGGAGAATAGATTTAATTCTCTGATGTCGGCAGAGCCAGCCCAAGACATAAGCAAGCAAAGGTGCAGCTAAGGGCCCCCTGGAAAACAAAGGGCCAAAAACAAACACAGATGTTTTAGATCATGAAGTGAATTTTAATATTATATATAAATAACCTGTGTACATGCAACATATTTTTAAAGTAACTACTTCACTTTTAATATAAAAAAAAAAGAGCTAAGTGAAAAATTACACATTCCCTATACTCATAAACAGCTTGTGCCACCCTTAGCAGCAACAAATGCCAACAAGCTTTAACTGAATGACTCTGTTGCATTGCCATGATTGAATTTTGACCCATTTTTCTTTGCCAAATTATTTTGATTTAGTCACACGGTAGGGTTTTCATGAATGAATGGCATGTCACAGCATCTCAATTAGGTATAGGTCCTAATGACCAGGACATTCCAAAATTTTTCATCTTGTTTGTGTTAACCCACTCATAAAAACAAAATGACTTCCTGCCATAGTTCGGATCAAGTGCGCTTGAGGTTAAGGTCACAAATTGATGACTGGACATTCTCATTCAGAATTTTCTGGCTAAGAGCAAAATTTATGGTCCCAGCAAATACAACAAGTCATTAAGGTCCAGAAAAAAAATATTTTTTTAACACCAGATGTAATGTGATTCATACCTTTGGAAAGGTCTACTGTTGTCTTGCCAGTTCACAAAATATTTTGCATAAAGTGTTAGAAATTATCGAATCTTTAGTTAAGTGTAAGACAGGCTGTAGTGTTTTTTTTATGGGTGACTGACATATACTTCTGATTTATATATATAGATATATATATTTCTGGAATAAATTAAGAGATCAGTTTCTCTGATTTTACTTTTTATAGGTATGTTAGAGTAAAATGAACATTGTTCTTTTTGTTCTATGAACTTTTGACAACATGTCTCTGAAATTCCAAGCAAAAGTGTAGTATTTATTTGCGGAAAATGAGAAATGGTCAAAATAACAAAAAAGATGCAGTGCTTTCAGACCTCAAATATTGCAAAAAAAAAAAAAAAAAAACAGTTTGTATTCATTTAGAAGCAACAACACTAATATTTTAACTTAGGAAGAGTTCAGAAATCAATATTTGGTGGAATAACTACGAGGTTTTCAATGGGGTTCAATGCAGTGATCTCTTAATTTTCTCCAGAGCTGAATAGTTGTTCCTCATTTGTTCTTGAAATTCTTTAGCTCAGGACATGGTGTGTTGTTTTCAAGGTATTTTAGCCTACTCCCTGTTATATTTAAGTATTTCTCATTACAGTACTGGCACACCCAGTAATTAGATTTAAGGGGTATTCACTTTTTCACTTTGAACTGGACTGGTGGATATAAAAAAAAAATGAAATCTTCACTTTAAAACTTCATTTTGTATTTAATAAGTAAGAATTTGTCTCAAATTTTCAAACTAGTAAAATCTTCAAGGAGGCAAATATTATTTTACAACATACTTCAAACTTAAAATTTGTCACACTGTAATATTTGTGAGAAATTACCTACTTTTAAATGTCCTTTGAATGTTTATGCAAAAATGCGGACAGTGGAGAGGCAGATGTCATTCGTGTTGCCTCTGTCATTCTTCAAGTGCTCTTCTGCCTTGAGAGCGATAGCCTGGCTATCTTATAATCGGTGGGAGCCTACAGAGAAGGGAGAGCCAGACTGCAGCGATGGCTCCTCAGGAAAGAAAATGAAACACACGCACACATATCTGCAAACAGACAATTGCTTTGATAATGGATTAAGATTAATGTGATAACTGTGGGAAAAACCTCAGCACTGTGTTTGTATATCTGTAAACGGTTAACTTGGAACAGTTTCTGTAAAAATTTGAACGCAGGTTTCATTTGACATTGTAAAGTCAAGTTATTTTATTTTTTGCCAGTTTTTATGAAAATGAGCCAATGCTCTTCAGATCCATTTCTGAATAATTCAGGACCTATAAAACCTTTTGGTTTGCACACTCATTTTATCCTGCAGGACTTTTGCTAATCCAGTCACTTTACAGTGTTGAATCATAGACATAGTGTAAGTAGACTCAAAACTGTAAGAATGCTGCATAAATCATCATAAGTGCAATCTTGTCAGAAAGAGAAACGTAAAACACCAAAGATAGATACTTCTACAGTTACCCAGCATTCATTGATTGCTTCTAGGTTTTTTTTCTGCACATTTTAAAAGTTGTGCAACAGCTTTTTCCAACCTGCCAAAGGCGCTCTGGTCAAGCATTGTGCAAGCGGCTGTGTTCTCATTCTCAGGCTCTTTGTCATATCTCAAGTGGATGCTGTGTCAGTCCTGGGAACCCTAAACAAAGATAAAGCTGTCGTTCCTGATGCCTGCAGGGCTCCCGAAGCACTGGAGAGTGCCCAGGACATGGAGCGGGATAATCAGGTACATAACAGAGGAGGGGGCGGCGGTTTCACCGAAGATGGGATATTAAGTAAAGCCTTACAGAGTCTTGCTATCACTGCACGAGGATTAACTGATATCTGGACAACGTACTGTCCTTCACCCCTGCTGGAGCTGCTCCCAGATATTTTGAGGTCTGTTTGCTTCTGTTGGTTGTAAACAAGTGAGGATTAGTTTGCACTAAGTTTTCCCCTCCAGAGAGTCAAAATGAGGATGTGAGGATTTTATTTATCTATATATAAAATGCAGTTTATTTGCTATAAAGGGACTGTCTCATGAACATTTATCAGCAAGAAGAAAAAAACTCTAACCACAGGAAAGTGCATCCCAGTTTTAGACACACAACCACAACAAATATACATGAGTTAACACATATTTAACTTTATTTACAATGAACAAAGTATAATAACAGGAGTTTTGGGGAGAACAACATGCATGGAGGATGGAAAAAAAATCTAAAATTTCAAAAACTACGTATCAGACATGTACTTTTTGTTCTCTCTGTCTGACATTAAATAGGACTAAACTGGGACTGGGCAATAAATCAGCCACAATACATATTACATACATATTAGCAATAGAAGATGCGACCAATAGAATGTTCAATAATTTCACTGAACTGCACAGCATTCTGGGGGATGTAGGCAGAGGAAAAGAATTTAGCAGCTCAACCAACTAAAAACGATTGGTGGCATCAACTTTTTGGTTATTGTTGCAACGACCTGTTGAGTGACTTGCACAGCAGCAGTTTTAGGTTTTGCCAATGTGCCTCATAACTGCTCAAAAGTAAAGAATAAAAAAATTTTAAAAAACGGTGTGGAAGAAATTTCCTATCTAGTTAAAAGAAAATTGATGAAACAGGAAAGGTCACGTCACCAGTTTGTAGCATTTCAGGTATGCAAAACAAAAAGAATCAATAATTACCGATATTGACTGATATAAACGCTTATCCTTTCCCATTTTAAATCCATTGTGCTTTGCAAAACTGAAAAAAATACAAATCTATACATATATATATATATATATATATATATATAATTACTATATATATAATTACTAGTGCCATTGCATTTGTCATTCTTTCAGAAATAAGTTTCTTTTATTTTTACTTATCTATATATATATATATATAAATATCTATATATATATATAGATATATAAATACATATGTAGATATATATAATTACAAACTTTTCCTTTTTTTTACTCATACTTGACCAGGGTAGAAAGATTATGAAATCAAATTTCTTACTCAAGTCTGCATAGGAACCCTGTTTACAAATCTCCATTAGCTTATTCCAGACGGACTTTTAGAGACGCAACACATCCAAGAAGAAAACCAAGACGTCTCTCTTCTTACACATTTCTAATGAAGACAAGACACAGGATAATGTCTCTTTTAATGTATTTAGTCAATAAAATCAAAACATACAGTTTCAGCCAAGTTTTAGAGGAAAAAAGTCCATCTGATTGGATCATCCCTCTCTGGAGTCAGGAAGCTGTGTGTGTGTGTGTGTGTGGTGATGCATAAACCTTTGCAGTCCACAAGGTTTTCATCACGCCAGATTGTCCTGTAGGTCAGGGTCAGAAAATTCACCATGACAACTAGAAAAACATGGAGATTCATGGAACTACTCATTAAGCCCCTCGTGGTGCAGTCAGCCCTCTGCAGTCGTCTCTCCCTCACAGCCTCTTCCTCATCTTGCCTTTCTTCTGGCCTCCACGTCCGAAGCCCGACTTCTTCATCTCTCCCACCCACTGTTTGTTCTTGCTGCGGATTCTCTTCATGCCACCGCCCTGCAGGAACTGCTGCTTCTGCTTCAGCTTGCGATGCTTCAGAATCTGTGAGCTGGATTTCAGCTCAGATCGGATCCTGCGCCCGCCTGCCGTCACCTGAGGAGCCGCGGGGCTGTGGGAGCTGGCTCCTCGCCGGCCCCGGCCACGACCTGCAAGACAAAATAAAGAGAGCAACTTTTTCTTTCTACTGTCAGTCAGATAACATTGGTATCACTTCAAATAAAAAGGGGGGATGAGTCATACCTCCTGCAGATCTCTTTCTTCCACCCGTTTCTCCATCTGAACCAGGTCCCGCATCCTCGACTTTATATTTCTTCTTCCATTCCTCATAGCTGACAGGTTGTCAAGTGACACAGCATCACAATAGTACAGCTGAAAAGACGGAAGGTCAGAACAGAGACAGCAACAGGCTCACAAATGGAAACTTTGGTAAAAGGATACAAGTTTTTCCGTTTCTTGTTGTGAACAATCTGTCCGCTCTCAGTTCTGATCTTCTTGTTTTGCTCCTCTTTTCCTGACTCTTTCACAAAACGCTTCCTCTTTCGGTCCCTATGGGTTAAAAAAAAAAACAAACAAACAAAAAAAAAAACAATTACAGTGTGAAATATTCAAATGAGAGACATTTAGAAAAGGAGGTATAAGGTTTGATGTTAGAGAGTTGATGAGTTTAAATCACCATCTCATGATTTTTTTGTGCTGGTTTAACTGGTCGCCCTCGTCTCCCATGAGGTCGAGGACAGCTGAGGAGGCCTGCTGTTCGAAATGACTGCCTTCTCCAGCGAGACTTAATCTGGTAACAGAACATCACAACATGAGTTTAAATACAAAACATTTCGCCTTAAATGCAGATAAATAAAAAGAAAACTTGTGTCCTCTCCTCACCCTCTCTCAGAGTTGAAGTCTTTAGGTCTGTAAGGGATGAAATACTCCTCCTCTTTGCCCGTTTCCCTGCTTTTCTTGCTCTTTGGGCGTTCTCCATCTTCCTGCACGTTCCTTCTCTTACCTCCGAGCACCTCTGAGAACACCCCCTGGTGGAGACATTGAGAGTTGCATGTACAAATCTACCACAAAATGCTGGCTATGATAGTTGAGATAAAAACCCAACTGTAATTTTTTAGCATGTTCAACCCAAAGTCAAAAACATCCTGTGATTATCTATATTTTTTTACTGACCTATCAATTTCCCTAATCTACTTAAACTTGTCTGGACTGAAGTTCCAGTTGTCTTGAATCCAAAAACCCTTTATTGATTCCTGTGCGCTTTTAGCTCTGAGTGGTTTTCATTCAGCAATCAAAAACTAAAATATTAATGGTTAAAATGTCAAAATGAATTCATGATGTGGCAAGTCTTAGACTAATTACATCATTTTGGAGTGAGTTGATGTGAAAAGAGTCATTTTGGGGGAAATTTATGAAGCGGAATAAAGCCTGGAAACTCCAGCATTTTTCAATACTCAGCTTGCTGTTTTCCATACTTATTCAGACCTGGAAAATGATACCAGCAAATCGCAAACTTTTCAAGACGGTGCACTAATCCTCTCTCATCAGATCTTCCAGAGCTTTATTTCCTCCAGACAAAATTACTCCCTCAGAGTCTGGCTTCTTAACAATAAAAAGAAACATATTTTGTGAAATCCCCTTTACAAAATCCAGATAAAAAAAAATACATTTTCAACAAATATTCGCAAATCACTATACTACAGTTCCTTAGGACTGTAAAAACCCCATGAGACGGTTGCAATTCTCACCTATTTCACTATTCTGCCCTGGATCCAAGTCAGATTTGACATACCTAGTTCAAAATTTAAATACTTTTGTGTTAAAGGTATATTTTAATCTGAGCATAATAATTATGCATTAACCACAACTTAATGAGATTCATAAAATATTTACAATGCTACACAAATCCTGCTATTTTTTTGTTTTTTGGCAATAAAACAAGTCCGTAGAGAACACATTTTTAAATCGAGCTTTTCTGTTTTTTGGGTTTTTTTACCTTTACTTCTGAAAACAATGAGTATTCTTGGATTTCCTAGTTGTGAAATTAATATTCGTTTAATATTTACTATTTCTTTGTGATGATTTAGATAAGTGGCCTTCAATAGGAGGCCTGGGGTCCACGAGCCGCTTATTTTGACTCATTGAAAACCTTATTTTTTTACCCTTTAAGATTTTTATGTAAGTAACCCTGATTTAGATTGTAAGTCTTCATGCTCTTCAACCCAGAGTGTCTCAAAAGCAGGTTAAACTGAGGCAGATCTGGCTGTATCTGATTAGTTATAGACACTTACCTGCTTAAACCAATGAATAAAGAGAATCAGGCACATTTACTATTCTCAAACACACACAGATCTCTTTAAGATCTGATACTCTAGTTCAGAATTTGCTCACAAATACTTTAGTTGCTAAATTGGCTTTTAACATATGAAGTTTACTTTGTTATAAGGCTCAGTTGATCTGTATTGATACCTGCAGATCTTCCTCCTCGTTTCCTTTTCCCTGACCCTCGTTATCACCAGCAGTGGCCCTGGGGGGAGCCGCCTGCTGCAGCCTGCTTCCTGCCGCCACGTCCTCTCTCTGCTTGTTGAACTTGTCCACCACCTGCTTGTCCTTTGACCGTTTCTTCCGCATCACCTCACTTGCAGGCGTCTTACTGTTAGAGTTGATTTCAAAAATAGTCTAAATGAAAAGGACAAATTAAACAGCATTTAAAGACATTGGTTCATAACAATTCCAGCTTTAAGGGGAACCATCTGTGAACTTACTGATTTGGACTTATAGCTCTTAATTGCGTCGACCAACTGAAGGCGTTCCAGCTCATTTTTCTCCAAACCAGAACCTAGAAAAAAATATTAAAAATGAAACGTCGGCCATGCTGTGATGTGAGCCCATTTTTAAAAAGCTCCTTCCTCAAACTGACCGAGTAACGGATGTACGGCCATGCTGGACACATCGGTGCTTTTCACCCGCCTGACTGACTCTGTCGACGGGTTCGGTCTGGACTTCAGGTACTGCTTGTAGGCGTTCTCTGAGATGCGATGCAGGTTCTGCAGGTCCAGGGAGTTTTCATGAGCCGTGATCAGATGGGAGCCTTCATCATCCAAGATGCTCTGAGGGACTCTTCCAAACACACCTTCTGAATCTGGAAATTTTTTTTATAAAAACAGAAAAATTAAACCTCAAACGGTTTTTAATCACGACAAGAGCCGAAATGCCGTCGTCAACGTTTACCCTGTGTGTTGTCAGCTGTCGCAAACTGAACAGGCCTTCCAAGGAACAGGTGGAGATCATAGACATAAGGCATTTCATCTGGACACACCATGCTGTACGCTGTACCACTGCGTCCCGCACGTCCCACACGGCCTGATTGGATAAGACAAGAGGCACTTCAGTCTCCTGAGCTCCAATAATAATTGAGGAAAACAAATATATGAGATCAAAGAACAAAGCACCAACCGACTCTGTGCAAGAAGAGTTTTGCTTTGGAGGGAAAGTTGTAATTGATGACATTGTCCAGCAGGGGGATGTCTATACCACGAGCTGCTACATCAGTGACAATAAGCACCATGGCTTTCCGGTGCACAAACTTCCCGATGTTGATCTTCCTGGCAGTCTGGTCGAGGGCGCTGTAGATGTAGGCGCATTCGATGCCTTCTGAAGACAACAGCTGCAGGACACATCGAAGCACTTTTTACTTTACAGTATTCAATGAGATTTTTTTCTTCCCCTCGTTCAACAGGGTTCTTGTACAATTTTAATTTGGAATTCTTCATTGGATGGATGGATGGAAAAAGAAAAAGGGATGGACAGATAGAAGGATGCATGAGGAAAATTGAGGAACGGATGGAGTGATGGGGGAAGATAAAGTAAAGATCAAAAGAAAGTGAAATCTAACAAAGCATTTTCGGTTTAGTTCCTAGTACAAATATCGTAATACACTTGAAATAAGACAAGTTAGGAGTAAAATAATCTGCCAATGAAAAAAGACATTTTAATTTATAATATGTGAAAATACCATGTCCTACTGGCAGATTATTTCACTTATAACTAGGACTTTTTCATCAATATTATGGAATTATTAACTTAAAACAAGCTCTTGTATCTTGATGGAAAATTACTTATTTCAAGTGCACGATAGTTGTGCTAT
This sequence comes from Alfaro cultratus, assembly GCA_903066825.1. Lineage (NCBI taxonomy): Eukaryota > Metazoa > Chordata > Actinopteri > Cyprinodontiformes > Poeciliidae > Alfaro > Alfaro cultratus. The sequence continues at coordinate 85,766 of CAEFZX010028324.1, forward strand.
ACACTAGCTAGATCAAAAATACTTAAGATTTTCTGTTTTTGCAGTGAGAAAAGGGCCGGAAAGACGGATTGATTGATACCTGGATGAAAATACAAACATTTTTCCAAATACTTTTTTGTTCTTTTGCCACACTCAACCAGGCCTGGAAAGGTCTTAAACCAAATTCAACACTTTCCCAGACAGTTTAGAAGCCATGTTCGATTTAAAATATTCTAAGATGATGTATAAAATATCAGAAAAGTTTTAATAGATAGAGATATCAATCTCAATCAAAGGCAAGCCAGAAATTGAGATAAGGCTGTAAAAGAAACACTATAGAATGAATTCATGAAAGAGCAAACACAGAGTTGGTCTGGTGGTGAATCTCACCTCATTCAGGTACTCCACATGATGCTTGGTGGCAGCAAAGACCACCGTCTGCTCCTGAGGCTTTGCCACATTCCTCAGGAGGTGCAGCAGCAGCGCCGGCTTGTCATCCACACGCAGGTGGAAGAACGACAGCTGATGGACGACATGATCAGAAAACATTTGAGGAGAGCTGGACATTCATTTCACTCTGTCAAACTTGACAGAGTGATTAAAATCACCTTCATTGACGTCTTTAGAAATTTGGGTGAAACTAAACAAAAAATTTTGTTATTTCAATGTCAGACGACAAAATTAGAGAAGGTTCATGAATCCATGTTAGGATTGTGGATGAATGACTTCAAAGGGACAAACTAAAACAAGCTTCTAAAACATTGATGTCTTATTATGAGACAAAAGCATATAAATATTATTTATTTGATTGTAAACAATAGTTTCTTCTGCTGATTTAAATCAACTTACTCTGTGAAAAAAATAGCTGCCACACATCCAAACAAAAATTCACTGATGGCTACCCCAACATATGGAAACAAGAGCTACTGCAGAAAATGGTTCATATATTCAGTCTCTAACTTACCCTAATCTGGTCACTGATTTTTGTATCAACATCCAGGCGAATCAGCACAGGTTCTGTCAGCCCTGGAGACAGAAGTTGATTCAGTCCAAACCAGATAAAACATTTGATGGCGAGTCACGAAAAGAGCGAAACAGCTGATCTCACCGGCTCTGGCGAACTCCACCAAGAGTTTGGGCAGAGTGGCGGAGAACAGGAGGGTCTGTCTGGTGTCTGGAAGCCTGCGGATGATCTCCTGAAGCTGCTCGGCAAAACCCATTTCAAACAGCCTGAGAGGAGGGAGCGGGGGAGACAAAAAAGTCAAATCTTTTTTCATGCGTAGCTTCAAGACCCACAAGTTGACTTGAAGTGGATTTAAGGAGTGAATTTTCTGCACTAAAGAGAAATAAATGCTTTTTCAAAGATGAAATTTTGTAGGAAATTGTGGTGTCTTGATCTTCATTAACCAATCCTTCACTTTAAATTAAAATGTCATTCATCGTCTGTTTTGATTTTCGTAAGATTTTAATTTGTTTTATCATTTTATTTAAGGACTAGAATCAGTACAAATTTTACCATTAATTTTTTTTACGTTTATGTGAATTAACCAGTGAAGCTTGTGTATTAAATCTGCACAAAATCCTTCCACAGGCTATAAATGGACAACCCTGTGCTTGAGCATGTGCTAGAATGGTCTAGTCAAAGTAAAGACAAAAGGTTCAGTCTCTACATTTGCAAATCTAGTAGAAACAAATATCAAAATAAAAGTATATCTTTTTTTATTTTGGTAAAATAAAAAGATATAAATAAATAAAAAAGTCGTGTTTTGAAAGATGGCTTTTCAGAACATGGTTTTTGGAAAGCTATGTTTCATTTATCATCCACTTCATAAATACTGATTTTTATTGGACTATCACATAAAATTAAAAGTAAAAACAATGAATGTTGTGTTTATTCTATGATAAAGTGAAACAAAGCTACTCGTGTGTGAATACCTTTGAAAGGAACTGTGATTTACCTGTCAGCCTCATCAAACACCACATACTCCACACTGTGCAGCTTCAGGTTCATGTCTGTGATGACGTGCATGAGACGACCAGGGGTGCCAATAATTCTGTAGGAAGACAGCAGATCTAATATTTTTACTTTCTTAACACTTCAAACCATTTGAAGGATGATGCTAAAATGAAAAATTTACATGTCTGGGTTTTCATGAAGCGCGGCGAACTGATCCTCCATGCTGGAAACAGGAGATATTTACTGTTACCACACATTTAAAGAGACAACAAAACAACAACAACAACAAATTATACAAATGAGGAGTCACAAACCTGTCTCCACCAAGAATTAAAGCAGTCTTCAAGCGTGTAAATTTACCCAGCTAAATAACAAAAGACAAAACAAAATCAGAAGAAACTTTACTCAACATTAATTAACATTTAAGATGTTTCAAACCAAAAGAATAAAAACACAGCAGCCATCTTGAAAACCTGAATACATGCCAAACGGACCTCTTTTGTGAACTTCATGGTCTGGAGGGCCAGTTCTCTGGTGGGAGTCAGGATGAGAGCTCGGGCTCCTGTTTGGGCTTGAGGGGCCTTCAGTTTCTCAAACATGGGCACCAGAAAAGCCGCCGTCTTCCCGCTGCCTGTCCTTGCCATGGCAACCACATCCTTCCCGTCAAGAATCACAGGAATGGTCTGATGAGAGGAAGAGAAGAAATGTAACACCAAGAATGTCACAACTATTTCACAAAATGATCCAAAGATAAGACTCACATACCTTCCTCTGAATTGGAGTAGGGACTTTGTAACCCTTCTTCATGACACCCTTATAAACAGGAAAGCTGAGACCTGGAATTACATATAAAGTTATGAAACTCTACTGACTTTAGATCAAGAAAAATCAGATTAAAAAATAAATAAATAACATGCCATAAAGCAGTGAAAAGCAGCTCCTCCTGTGAACTCACCCATGGACTGAAACCCTCCAGACTTCTTCTTCTTCTTGTTTTGGGCTCGGACGAGTTCCCTGGTGTCGGGCTCCACATCAGATGTGCAATCTGACACCGCAGGGAACCGTGGTAGTTTCCTCCCTGGCTGTTAGCACCAGCAAGACAACATGTTCATCACTAGTTGATAACACTGAATTACAAGGCACAGCGTGGTTGTTATAGTAGGGACTAGAGGTGTGTCGATTGATCGGCCACCGATCATTATCGGCCAATTTCCGTGAAAAAGTGTATGATCGGTGGGCGCCGGTCATGGTCTCTTGTTGCCAATCACACAAGCTGATCCCCCTCATCTCGCTGTTGGACCGCCGCTACGCTCTACTAGTAGTAATATTTCACAGACGGAACGCCGTTCAACCTCCACCCGACGGTGAACTCTCACACCGAATGTCTGCTTAGAGCTGCAGCATGTAACTTAAAAACAAAAGATTTTACATATGTATTAAAACTTTTGCTGTCCTAACATAAGACAATCTCTGAAAATAAAATAAAAAAATTGAACTCCTCTGTCTCCGCTCAGTCAGAAATATCTGAGCCAGCACAAAACAATGCCAGGCTCTCAGGAAGTTTTGATTTAGTAACTCGGGATTGTTTATTTTGTTGCAACCTGCATATGACTTTGAATGAATGTTTCCTTTTTTCTTGACATCATTTGATATATGCAGTGTTGTGAGATTTATTTGACTCATGTATAATTTAGGGTACATACAACCTTACTGTTAAATATTATTTTACTGATTGCAGGTTTTTAGTTGTCCTTTTGACTGAATAGCTGCTGTATTGTGCCTGAAAGTATTTTGCATGTTTTATGTCTAAATGAATTAATAACCAGATAATTTTTTAAATTTTGCCAGATCACAGTAGCATTTATACCTAAAGCGAAAAACTAACAGCCAATCCAGGTGATCGGCAAAGATCGGCCTCATGGGTGATCGGTATCGGAATCGGCAGCAAAAAACCTGATCGGAGTATCCTTAGTAGGGACACCTAAGACATTTTTGTCACAGCATGACCTCATATTTGCAGGGATTTTATGTGATTAATGAACACAAAGTAAAACAGTGGACTGAAATAAAAAGGGTGTTTGTTTTATAAATATTTTTGCACAAATAGAAAACCTAAAAAGTGAAGCATGCAGTCGTATTCAGCCCTAACCTAACCATACGTTGGCCTGTATACAACCCACAACGTAAGGAGGAAAACTGACACTGCATATAGCCCTGACAACATCCATGTGTAGTGGCAGCATCATGCTGTGGGGATTTCTTTACCAGGGATCATCCTGAAAATTGTGATAATGACTTCAGCTACAATCAATCCAAACTTTCCTGACACTTTCATTTCTTCTATCCCCGCCATTCTTCATGAGATTTGGCTTCTCATCCATTAAGGATGTGAAACAAACATGGACATTAAGGGTAACTTTAGTCCATCTAACTGGCCAAATACAGTATATCAGTGCAACGGATGAACATCTCGATAATTGAAAGTTTGTAACTGATGCTCCAATGACTGTTTAGGTCAAAAAACACACTCAGACACTAAAGTGACCCAGATCTAAGTCTTGACATGTTTGGGAAGCCTTAAAAATAAATTTACAATCACTTACACTTTCCCTCAAAAATGAAAGAAGAATGGACAAGATTTATGTCTCTAAATGTCCAAAACTGGTAGAGACATACAAGTCAGCTGCAAGTGCTAAAAAATGATCAATGTGAATAGACTAACCAAGGCAGAATACAAATTGACAACACATTTGTATTTCCCAATGTTTGTAACTGGAGTGTGGAAAAAGTCTAATGGGTGTGAATATTTTTGTAATACTGTGGATTCATACGCTAATATTTTAGTCACCCTGAGGGAAAAGGGTATTTGCTGCCATGTTTTGGTGAATATAAAGAGTCAATGTAATGTCAGGTAACTGCTTTGTACTTTACCGTTTTCTGCAGGTGATACGAGTATAATGTTGTTTACAAGGAGGTTATAGTGGCTAAAACAATGTGTCACTGTGTTTAGTCAACGCTGCTTCAGAGGACAACAATGGCGTAATTGCACATTGAAACGGTAAACAAGCCTGCATTTGGTAATTTAATGATAATAATCAATTGATTACAGTGAAATTAAGGAGGCAAACGGATTTGAATGGGAGATTTCTTAATCTACAGTCAAATGCTCTGCCACTGAGATATACCTCTATCTGTAGCGAACCGATGAAGACATTTAGATGTAGAAAACATGTCGATTATTTTTCTAGGAAAAGTAGTTCAAAACTCTTGTGACTTACAGTATCATCGTCTTTAATTTCAGCAGCCAGCTGAAAGTCTGCACTATCAGAGTCAACCTCCTGCTCCCTGTTGTGTGTATGTCTTTTTTTCTTCGTCAGCTTCTTCTTTCTCTGAGCCATCTTGCCACCGAGATGCCTCTACAGTCGGCTTTTAAATATATAAACAGATAACGGAAAGAAAAACAGATTATTTCTTCTCCCTACAGCATGTCACTCCTGGTAGATACGTTGAACACGTGGAGAAGGAAAAGCTTTCTTCTGCTTTTGTCGTCGCTTGTAGCTCGACGTCGCCACCTACTGCCACGGAGGATTAAGCGCCGTTCATGTCAGCGGAAGCTGGTCAGAATCCGCCTCTGTTTGTCACAGGCATTTTTTCAAGTTTGTAATAAGTGCAGGCGCTTTTTTGGTGATTCTGTTATTTTTAAGTTCCCTTCTCTTTTCAGTTTTATAAATTGCGCTTGGGATGAGGGGTTAAGTCTTTCAATTAGGGGTGGAAATTAAAAATGTTCTCCACCAGCCACAGTGGCTGGAAGAGAAAATTATTTACCAGCCACTCAGACATTTCACCAGCCACTGTTTTTTTCCTTTCAGTTACAAACCCCACAAGTAGAAGCATATTATAGAAAATGTATGATTTATTCTTAACTCTTTGAAAACTAATTTACTGACAGTCAGTTTACCATACAGATGTACATATACAGAATAATTTAACATAAAGCATGGACACCTTAACAGGGTTGTAGTGCAATAAGTTAATTTGAAGTAATTCCTAATGGTAAACTTTAACTACACAACCCTAACATTCTTGCAATCATATGTTGAACATTTGCACATTTTGGCAACAACTTTCCCTGAGAGTATTTATTAAAGATGTGTCTAGTCATTTTTAAAATATTTTTAAATTGTATTAATAGCTGTTTTCTAACTGTTTTACTTGTTTTCCCTTACTTATTACAATTATTACTAAAATATCTCAGAACATGTTCATTATTAATTCCACGGGCCATCATCATCATCATCATCATCATCATCATCATCATCATCATCATTCTTGTGTTACACCAGAGTTTTTCTGACTACCTGGAGCTTAGTGTTAGCTTCCCCCTCACACACCTGCCTTCCTGCCTGCATGAAACCTTTTCTTTAAGAATATTTTCACTCTTTACCGGGCAGCAGCAGCTAACCTGAACTCTTCCTCAAACTGTTCCTGGTCACGTTTCTCTCATCATCCTCCTTCGACAATAATAAAGCCCCAGTGGCGGGTGCTGATTTCCACCCTGAACACTGCCTTGCCATTCTCAACCTTACTCTTTACAAAACTAGTTATGACACTGTTTTTTGTTTTTTGTTTTTCTTCACCTTTGTTAAATGGTCAGATTCAAGACCCTCTATGTTCCTGTCAAAAACACAAGATGGCGGAAGTCCACAGGTCTGCCCATTGTGAGTATTTCCAGCTTCTTTTCTCTTATTATGAGGCAGTGAAACGTTAGGTTAGGTCCTCTAATTTTGGTAATCTCATTTCTGTAGCAAGAAAAACTCTAAAATATTTGACACTATCAAGGGAACTATGTCACCTCCACCTCAGCATTCTGGGTAACTTTCTGATGATGCAACACATTTTTTTAATAAGGTAATGGTCTGGAAATCTGATTTACCTTCCTTATATGGATAGTCCTCAGTGCTTGGAGTCATTTGCTTCTTTTCCATCAATTACACTGGATAAGTTGTCTAAATGTATTAGCATTCTATCTTAAACATGCTGAGGTAACGTCTGTACTAAAGAAATTCAATATTGATGGCAGCATTATTGGTAATTATTGGCAAACTTCGAAGCTGCCTTTTTCTTACTAAATTATCAGAAAACGTTGTAGAAAGTTAGTGCAGATCACTTTTAATTAAGTTACTGATTTTCTGCACAGAAAAAAATGTGCAGGATTTCTTGTTAAAACCAAGATTTGTGTCTCTGAGCTTAAGAACTTTCCTGATAAAAAAATAATACTTATACTTTAATATCACAAAAGACTGAGAAAAATACAGACATTTGAATAAAACAATATTTCATAATCCCCCATCGAGCTGCTGTTGATGCAAAATACATCGTTCTGTGTTAAAAAAAGAAATCTCTCAGTCCCAAATATTAAACGGACAGCTGTGACTGAAAATACCCAACCAGACTGCAAGCTGCATGGTGATCAAATCTGAAGCATTGCATTTATTTTTCTTATTTTTACAGTTTGAGCAAGCCTGCAGGATAAAATGGGCACTTCAGTAACATGTTTTATTCTGAAAACGTGTTGTATTGCCATTATATATTTTTGAAAGAAATGTAGTCATGTGGAAATTAATGAGGATGCATGAGTAGCTGCTGCATTGACAAAGTGTATAAGAATTGAAGTAAAAATAAAATTTGAACAATGAATTGCATTTAATTAAACAATTAATGCTTGCAAATGTTCTGTGTTGTTTCACTGACTTAAAACAAATTTTGCACTTTATTTTTTAAAGTTGGTTTTAAACACTTGAAGCTAACTTTTTCAAATCTCTGAGTAAAGATTTGTTGTCAGGATGATAACAGATGTTTATAACAGCCAAAATGTGTGCTCTGCTGCCTGATGCCAGCAGGCTGATGTACAATAAATAAGACAACACCATGGTAACAGCTTGAAGCTAAATGCATTTATACACTCTCTTACAGTCTGGCAGGGTGAGTAAAAAATAGACCTGTTCAGAAACTGAAAGGCCTGCAGGGTTTGCTATAAGGAAAGTGGATCAGCCAGCTGTTACTGTTGTCCTTATAGGTAATGTAAGGGATTAAAAAAAGAGGAGATTAAGATATGGCTGCAATGGGAGGTTCGTTGTTTCAGTAAGGCGTTTTAAGAAAGAAAAAAATGCCAGATGGTGGCACCGATGTACTCCCAGTTCAGTTTCCACAGTTCCGGAATGAACTCAAGTTTCAGTTTCTTAAACTAGGTCTGGCTTGTCTTAATCACTGGTTCAACTTCAAGTGAACTGCTTCAGTCGATTCTTTGAAGTCTTAACTCTGTGTTTGGGACAAAATTCTAAGTGTATAATGTAAAATAGTATATTTTCATTTCTCTTTTTTCTTTCTCTCTTTTCTTCTTGTTCTGGTTTTCCTATTTTTCATTTTCCTTTTTTTCAATTTTTCGCAATCTTTTTTCTCTTTTATTCATGTAATGAAACGTCAAATAGTGTTTCCCAACCCTGGTCCTCAAGGCACACTGTCCTACATGTTTTAGAGGTTTCCCTGCTTTAATGTGTCTGATTCAACTGATTGCAGTTCAACAAACACCTGTTAATCAGTGATGAATTGAAACCAGCTGGATTGAAGCAAGGAAATACCTAAAACATGCAGGGCAGTGAGCCTTGAGGACCAGGGTTGGGAAACACTGAGCCTCTTACTCTCTCAGTAACACCCACTTGCAAAACAGAAAGCCCTTGAGATCTTGAGATCTCAATCATTTATTAAATAGAGTGTACAAATACATATGAAACATAAAGAACAGGGGTCATTGATGTCAATATTTTAAATTTGATTATATTTCAAGGACATTTGGTTCAAACTTGCATGAAAGACAACAATAATTGAAAACATGAGAAGAATGTGTTGCGTAATGATGTTTGCTCTTTTTTGGGCAGAGCTTTTTCATGCTTGATTAAGAGATTGAATCTAACTACAGGATATGTTTTTGAACTGGCATTTTTATTGCTTCAGAAGTTAAGGTAGCATTGTTCATTGTAAATTAAATACACACCAAATTAAACCTTTTACCACTCAGATGAATGAGTCGTATAAGTAATTTACTCTCTAATGGTGACGATGAAGTGTTTTAAAAAGTTAAAGCTAGAATAAATTCTCTTTCCACACTAAACCACCATAAACAGTATCAAATCATGACTTGCCAAGTCAAGTAGTTGCAGTTGAATAATAATCTATCAAATTATCAGTGGAGAGACTCTTAATGTGGTTCATCAAGGTTCGATTTGTTTTGCATCATAAAACTTTGGCATTTTATCAAGGATAGGTAGACTTTTAGATAGGTCAATGTAAGAATTTAAGAGAGTATTGACCTAAACAATAAAAAATGTCTGCCTTGTAAGCTGTTTTATCTAAAACATGGGCTGAGTTTATATACAAATACACCAATTTACTGAGTATTAGTGTCTAAATGGACACGGAATCAAATGATTAGTAACAGATGTCAACGCAAGTCTTTTTGGAGAGTCCAGAAAGTGGTCGAGCGAGGCAGATGCTGCCTCTCTAAGCCCGGGAGATTGACAGGAGTGCTTAAATTAATAGATTGAGCTGATGGTTGTAAAAAAAATAATCTTTTAAATCGTGGTAGCAATTAAATATTTTTCCATCCTCTCGGTGTAAGTCATTTTATTATTATTTATTTTTCGCTGTTTAAAAAACTAGCACAGCGTTGAGATGGCATTTCAAAAGCAGTCCAAACATCAAATTAGTATCATGACTGATGAACAGTAACAAGTCAGGCAGTCCCTCCAGAAACCCTTTAAATTCAGTGTTAATTTTCCATGACAGTCCACTATACATCCGAAAGGCACATTAATCTCAACAACCCTTCAAACTGTGTTGAAAGGCTGTTGATGAGGATGTGTCAGCGCTGGAGTTGAATCCTATAAAAATGATTACATATTGAGGAAATGACTGTGAATGAACCTGTGAGATGTTACATCACATCAAATGCTCAAACATGTCTGTATTATCCAGCTGTAAAAATAAAACTGTTGAGCAAAATAAGACTAAGGGCAGGCAAGGCGTTGTCTTTGAGCTCACTGGGACGGCTTGGCACTGCGGATGGCTCCGTCAGTGACAGTGGCAGATGGAGGGAGGACCCTGAGGGTTACCTTCAGGCTCCAGGGCAAGGAGAAAGAAGGGACACACACAAACCGTTTGGTCGCTGATTGGACTAAAGAACACTAAGATCCAATGTTCTGACAGTGTTTGCATGCACGAGAGGTCTCATAATGGTATTATGTTAATGCAGTAGCCAGATCTGGTAGCTTATTTAATGGGAAGCTTCACAAGAACAGGATTTTAAAGTGCAATATACTCACCATATCAGAAAAATGTTGACATTTTTCAATGAGAGAATCATAATTTCTGCAAAAAGTTCTGGACGAAACGACTCGGCTTATGGAGCATCAATCTCCCCATACACTTTGACCCTTTCAACTCCAGATCGGCTTTCTTGCCATATAATTTGTGTAATTTAGATAAACTGAACCCTCATTTAAGCCCAAACAAAAGTAACTTTTCAAAATTTCTTTCTAATGCTAATTCTAATAATGATTTCCAGACATTCTCGGCCAATTATTGTACCATTTTGTGTCCATTAAACCATCTACAGCTGAACATGAACATGAACTCATAAAGGCAGCCTCCTTACTTTATTTAAGTAGAGCAATCAAAACAGCCATCTTTGCCTTCAGTTCTAACTTGTCTAAAACCTAAATGATCATTTGAAAAAAAAAGTTTCAAAATACCTACAGTATGAAATTTGTTTGCTTTTATGCTCAAATTTAAATGGTATTTATTTTATTATTGACCAAGGTACATAGAAATTACTCTGCAGGAACTAAAGAACCACAGACTGCCAACTCCTGACCTGTCAGATCTGTGGTTAGCGGTGTTTCCTTGTACCAATATTCAGTAGGGTTTAAATTCCAGCTGGGACTTCTCTGCATTGAGTATTATGTGTGCACAGCATCGAGCTGTGAATTTCTTTATGCGTAACTCTTAGAGAAACTTCCAGCCCATATTTGACCCAACAAATCAGCCTTTGCTCAAACGTCCCAAGTGGATTCTTAAATGAATATGAGTGGAGTCTCTGGGGTCTTGTGAAAACAGTTTTGCGTCTCCCTTTCTAAGCTTTCTCATCAGATTAGAAATAGGCCTTTAATCTCGGAATAAGAACATCAAAATAATTGTGCTTTGGACACTTGAGATTTAAACAGACAGTTGTGGAGTTTCAGTGAGCTTAGTTCTTGCACAAAAGGTTCAATTCTAATTTACAAAGGACATTTTGTACCTGGTTATTTGGGCTTGGGTCATGTTATTTTCCCTATAGACGACATTTTTGCAGCAATATTTCACATCATAAGGCTTCAACTGCTTTTTGTGTAAGTAAATTCATAGAAATTGCTTTGGAAATTTATTTGGTGTTGACAACTGGTTGGTTGATGGACATAAAAGTCATTCAAAGAGACTGGCAGTTGTTGCATGACAAAAAAAAAGAAGAAATCAACAAATCCAAGGAAGGTTTCCCTAGCAGTATGAGCTTTCATCATTATTTAATACAAATCAAGAAAATGCATTATATTCGGTCTTGCAAAGGCAAGTTGCAAGGGTGTGCATTGGGGAGTTCAAGCGGTGCCACAAAGGTATATATAATTCATGTAGAAAAATCATAGGAGATGGCTTTTAGAGCAATAAAGCAAAATTCAAAAGTGCTTACTTTTCTGTGGCAAAGCCTAAGCCCTTTCAGTTAGTCGTCTCCTTTGCTGTATAAGTAGTATCCGGCTTTGCGCTCTCTTTTAGAGTAAAACTGCAGAGGCACATAAATTTGGGCCAAACTTTCAATTACTTGAAATTCTGAGAGCTAAAAGGCATTTCTGCTTTAGGGCTTGGATAGTTAATCTTACAGCTAGTTCCATCATTAGGGTGATAATCACCAGACATGAGAAATAAATGTCCCTAGAGGCATGCGAAAGAGACCCCTGATTATTTCTTCTTCCACACCAATAGTGGAGGGCTAGTAATTTCAAACTTCAGTGGCTTTAGACATTGTAGCTGATGCAGTTGTTGGTGGAAGCAGCCATAAGAATATTTTTCCATGTTGTACAGTCAGATTAATATTAATATTAATATCAGTATTAATAATACTGCTCATTAATGCTGCAGAGACCCTCCTGGACAGACCTAATGACAAATTTCAGTTTCATCTCTCCTGTACTTTTAGGGGAGGATTATGCGCAGTGACAGATGCCCAGAATTAAAACCCATGGTGCTGAATTAACTTTTCATGCATTCCCTTCTTACATTTATGTTGTTTCCTTTTGGCCACCGCTTGCTGCAGGCTCAGTTCCTTTTCTGGTGTCTTAATTGCAATTTCATCAAGTATTTAGAGCCCTGCAGCCCTCCCTATTTTTGTCACTGTCACTCCAAACTAGCCGGTGGCAGTGACTTCAAGGGTATTTAAAGCAGCTTTTGTGTATCCTCAGTTAAGTCGGAGCAGCTCGGGGGAGGTTTGCTTTCATCGCCGCGGTACTGCTGGACCTCCTTTCTCCCCTCCAAGTCGGTCCTTCTCTCACTCCTCCTGTCATGGTTTTATCACTCAAAGGCTCAGGCGGCTCAGCAGAAATGAATGAGGCCTGGAACACGGCAAAGAGGAAAAAGGTTGAGACAAAAGTGGGATGCGCGCATCAGCATTGGGACTTTCACTAGAGCTGCTCTTTTATGCTTCACAGCTCTCAGTTCAGCTGGGTTAGTGTTAAGAGAAACTCCCCATTACGGATTCATTCACTGCTTCTCAGAACAAAGCAAAATCTTAAATAGTAAGCTTTGCTTCTGAATGAGGCTAAGCAGGTGAAATATTAGACCTTTTCCACCATTAGTTGAATAATAGAGACTACGCTCCCTGACATGCTCAACAGACAGACTCAGGAAGTCATTTGTACCAAGGGCCATACTACTGTACAACGCTTCACTGAA
>CAEFZX010028326.1:0-31026 GCA_903066825.1 Alfaro cultratus
CATCTGTCCTACATACGCTTATTTGACCTGTGAAATTATACTACAACAATAAACAGTTACACAGCCAATACTTTACGGAGAATTTCAAAAAAAAAAAAAAAAAAAAAAAACTTCAGAAAGAATAAGTTTTGTTGAAGATTGAAGGACTTTTATTAAATTTAGAGATCACATCCACTTCTGGGAGATTGCAGGGCAATCCTAGATCAGAAGGGAGATGTACCCCATTGAGCATGTTCTGTGTCTCTCCAGGGTCTCCTGGGGTTGTAAGACCTCCAAAGAGAGTCACCAAGGATGCACTCCTATCAGGGTAATGAGTACCAACTCTGCTTTTGGAGATTATGAGACAATAATCTCCAAAGGAATCGTTGCATCTTTTTGGGGGGCTTTGGGGGAATATGATCAGCTGGGTCTTTGTTCATTCCCCTCAGCCCCAATGAAATAAAAAGCTGTTGTACCTTTTGATTCTAGTCTCAATGTAGTCAGCACTTTGCAATGCAATATAACTGAAAACAGCATAATTTTACAGATCTGTTCACTGGGATTACAGGTGTTTGAACTGACTTCCAATTGTTTCTATAATGTTATACCTGATTTTATATCTTTTGGGGGTTTATTTCAATACTAACCTTCATCGAAAGGATGACAGTAAGAGTACAAGACAACAACAAGGAAAAGTGGGGGGTTTTGTTACGGTACTAGAAAAACATTCCTTTTAGTCATAAAACTCTAAGCGCCGGTCGATTTCCCTCTTCTTTGTTTTAAGGTTTTGCTCTGATCACGAGAGAGCAACTTTATCTTCAAAGCTGGGTCTGTCAGCTGACTGACTAACACAGTTAAACAAACTCCAATCTCTTTTAAAAGCCTGCTGTTGGTGTTGACACAACACTTTCATCTCATTTTTGTATTTTCTCCTGGCAAACACACATATGTTACAGTAAAGAGTGTGTGCTGGATTCTTTCTGGTGCTTTGCTGAAGGATCCACAACAGACCTGCAGTCCAGTTAAAAGAAAAGGGACCCTTTCTCAAGTAAAGGGTTTTCAGGTTTGAATTGTTCTGAAATTACCTGAACTTAAAATCGTACCAAAGAACACATCACAGATTCCCCCATTTCATTATTTTTGTTCTGAAGATGAAGTGAAAAAGTTGCAGAACGGCCAAGTGTTCTCCCAAAGCCTTTAAAGACTCTAATAACGACAAATGTGGAGTGGAACCAATGAGGGTTGATCCAGATCTTTGATAAGGACAAAAGAAATCCTGAAAGGTTAAACACAACTGTAGTGTGTGACACCTTTTCAGTTTTGTTCTGTTTTAATTTGGATGAAGTCTAGTGAACTGTTTTTTAATTGATGTTATAATGATTAGAAATTATGAATCCAACACATTGCATTCAATTGCTACATTCTGTATAAGAAAAATGCTCTGATGGCTATCTTTCTTTAACATCCATAGTTGACATGCTATATTTCACTGAAGAGATGAATGTGATGTTCCTCCTCGCCCTCAGCTTGAGACCTTGTAAAACGTGACCTGGAGATCAAAAGCAACGTCTGTCAGCCTGATGACTAATGCTGCTAAAATCCAAAAGCTTTGACTCAGTTCTGTTATTAGGAAGCTTTCATCACTTCATCTGCTCGGACACTACTGTTTATCAAATCATATCATAATCACAATAAACTCCTTTCAATCTTAAAGTGGACTTCAAAGGTGTAATAGGCATAGTTTTGCCTGCTTCTTTTCTTTCTTTGTCGTCCCTTGATGTCTTTATTTACTACAACATCTGCACTTTCTTCCGCTGTTAATATTTTTCTGTGCTTCCAATTTCCTTCCTCTTTTCTCTTGCCCTCTCCTTTTTCTCTGTCTCATTCATTTTTCTTCACCTCATTCACCACTTGGCTTCACTTGCATCTCCCCCTCTCGGCCCGCCGCCGTCTATCTGTCCCTCCATCTCTCCCTTCGGTTCTCTCTGATATGTCTCTGGCTTTCCTGTCCTTTGTGAAACCCTCCTTTCTGTCACATCTTGTTTTCCTCATTCTGTCCTGTTTTAATCCAGTGCCCGCCCCTTTGTGCAGCAGAGTCACGCTATTGGAGGAAATGGGTGAACAGTGGCTGCTGAGTGACAGGCTATTCTGAGCCGACCGTGGAGGTAAACATGGGGAGGTAATGGAGGTAAACGTCCGGTTGCTTGGCTGGGTGGTGCACAAACAATAGTCCAACAGGTTCAAGCTGGACGGTGACTCAGTCACAAGTGTGTGCGCGGTGCCTGAACATATTAAATATAATTTAAAAAGTTACTTCTTGGGTCGCTGCAGAGGTTTGATGAACACATCTAAGGAATTTTCTGATGGCTGACTTAGTTCCATCTGAAAACAGGTCACTTGATTGAAATATTTAATTTTACCTTCAGTGATCCTTAATTACAATAAACACAAGACTTTCTCAGAAAATTTGACTTGTCTACAAATACTTATCAGCCACTTTATTTATTTATTGCTTAATACCAGTAATCACTGAGACAATCACATGACTGCAACTCGATGCATTTAGGTACCTAAAAGTGTTCAGGACCCACTTAGCTTCAGAAACTGCAACAAAGGGGATTCAAAAGACGTGAACATAAGGTTACTTGTTGGTGTTGGGTGAAACTGCGTATCCCCTGACAGTCACGTTTACAGAGACTGGTGTAAAAAGAAATAATCTCCTGTGAGGTGCAGCTGTTTTAGGATAAAAAATACCTGGTTGATTGTTGTGCACTGTTTGTTGTATATTGAACATATGTTTCTTTCAAGTGTTTGCTTTTAATTTCTTTTTACTCTTTTTTTAAAATATATTTTTATTATTTTGTGCGAATTGGACAATACAATGTCCCTGTGGGGAATCAATAAAGTAATCTAGAATCTTATTTTCCTCATGGTGTTTCAGCATCCTCTCCAAACAAGCTAGGGCAACCAGGGCTTTCAAGCTGGGTGTCCATGTGTGCGTGTATGGTTATTATGGGTTTCATTTTATTCTTATGAGGATGTTTATGTTATGTAAGTTGCAGATAACAAAACCTGCGACCAAAGACAATAAGTGCAGCCTTAAGAACTTCCTTCAGAACCCACTTCAATCAAAGACAAATAAAAAGATAGCACTTAACAAAAATAGAGAGAAATGTCTTCAGATGTTTCTGTCAGCCAAAACAATTCTGACAGTCTGTAGGGAATTCAGGTAATAAATGTATATCTCTCTTGTGTTTTCCTCTGTAGGACTTTTAGGATTTTTAAAGACCTCTGAATTTGCCGGTTGGTTTGATGGATTCTCCTAGGTAAGATCATCCACTTATCTTTATCCTGTTTTGTTTTGAAGCTTTCTTTCCAGCCCTTCATTCCATCGTGGTATGATAATAATTTTTATCTGTGTGTGCAAACAGGCAGCAGACTGCTACTTTTAAAATGTAAATATGGGTCCTGCTAGCATGTGTGTGGTTCTACATTTGTGGTGTATCTTTAGTGGGTATTTTACATATACGCACACATATACAGCCACACAAAACATGGTGCTCAGTGGGATGTTTTGCCTTTTGTGTGGGATATCGTGATGTTATGGCTCGTTACACTTTAGGAGGTGCATGTGAGATCAAAATGAAATTCATGTTTACACCAGAGCCATAGCAATATTTCCAATCATTTCAAGTCAATCAAAGAAATTTCTGGGTGCTTAAATCAAATTGTCTGATTGTTGTAGCGATGGTGGAGCAGAAGTAGTTTTTTTTGTTTGTTTGTTTGTTTTTATCTTGTGGGCTGATGTGTGTGTTGGTCAAAGACAGGGGTGTCCAATTCTGTTCCTAGAGAGCTACTATTCTTCAACTTTTAGATGAATCCCTTCTCCAACACACCTGAAGCAAATAGATGGCTCAATAATGGGGATTTATATCAGCCATTCCATTCAGGTGTTGGAGCAGGAATGAATTTAAAAGTTAGAGGATATTGAGGACTGATTTAGGGAAACCCAAAGGGCATTTATTGTTGGGAGGCCACCAGTCTGCTTGGTGCCATTTTTCCTGTGCAGGTGTTGTTTGCAGAGAGACTTTGCAATTTGCAATTTTTTGATTGCCGTTGCTTTGTTTGATTTTCAAAAACAATAGGTGTAATAGTAGTAGGACCTTCACAAAAGGCTGAAGTGGGTGAAGGTGTCAGTTTAAAGTTCATCAGTCAAAACCCCTTAAAATGAATCAGAAATACGTTCTTTTCTGTGTGTGGGGGCGTTAAGTCACGTGGGGCACACACACACACACACACACAGGAAGTGTGTGAGGCCCTGTCTGTCTGGCAGGCTGCAAGATGATTCTCTGCTATTGGACCGCTTGTTAATTTATTCACATTTCTGGCCAAAGTAAACCAACATCTAGAATTACACAGAGATTCAGACATGCAACAAGTTATGCTCACTCACATTCATATCTGTGGTTCATTTACGACATGTAACTAAGATCAACCAGAGATCCTCATAAGGTGATTACCATAATGACTATTGTGTGACTTATGATGGACTTAATGTTTTTGGTTGTGTGGCTTGAATGCATCAAATCCACACTTTTCATGCCCCAAAGCCTTTACTTTACACAAGTTCAGTAGAACAAGATCATGGTATTCATGAAAACGATGAAATGGATACTGCATTTACATTTATGTCTGTGTGAGGGGGAAAAAATGTACAGACTGTATTTGCCTTAATAGATTTACAGTTAACATTGCTGCAGGCAAATTCCATGCAAATGTTAGCATTTATGTGGCATAGTTAGATCCTGGCTTGAATTTTTTTTTATTTTATTTTTTGTAGATATGAAGAAAAAAATTAAGTCTGACGTCAGGCCAAAAACTTCTGGCACTCCACAAAGGAATACAATCCCTTATTGAGCTTGTGCAGTAAGATGGTAAAGTAGTGAGGAGAAAAATAGAAAAAACTCTGTGGGCAAGAGAAAGGGCTGAATGTGCAGTACAGCGTTGTTGACCATTATTCTCCGTTGTTAGCTGGGAAAATTGGTGGAGTGCTGTGAAAATCATCTCATGCTTCATACTTAAATCTACTTCTTCAGCCTCACATGTTCTCTTTTGCTGTTGCAACACATTCTCTTTTACAAATCCTTCCATGTCAAAGCTGACACTTTATTTTTCATTTAAAGTAGAGTTTGAACCATTTCTCATCAGCAAAAAAGAAAAAATGTGAATGCCAGTATTTGGTTTGTTTCAAGGTAACTCCATCCCTGAAAAATTCAATTATATCATTATATTATTCATTTTAAAAAAGTGCTCAGTACCTTGTCTTTATAGCTCCAAGTATATTTGTTTAACAAGGAGCAAAAGTGTCAGATTGTAGCGATAGCTGCTGCTGCTGTTGATGTTGGTGTCACTTCTGAAATTCAAACCACACATCAGGGCCCATGTTTAGGAGTGAGTGGATGGGAAGGGGATGCGGAGGGAGAAAAGTGTAGACTAGGGGTTAAAAGCAGACCTCTGAACCTCCTTGGAGTGTTTACAGAGTGATGGTAGGATATCCTGCTACATGATGAAATCGTTACTAAACTGCCTGTGTGTGTGTGTGGCTGTTGAGTGACCATGCCAAAGGTTAAGACTCTTTGCAGAATCAAACTGATACTGGGGAGCAGCTCTGGACCCAGTTGGTGCCATGATCTGTGAAAAGGTGAACAGACTAAAGGCATTTCTCACAGTTGTGATTTTGTTTTCTCACAACTACAAATAGTTACTGTCACTGTAAGTCTATGGGTTTGTTTCTAACCGCATCACCAGCTTTACTTTGCGTACGAATTACGCAGATTTTATGTAAATTTCACAATCTTATGAGAAATTATATTTATTGCTGCAGATTATGTGTCTATGAGTTCACTGGGAAAGGCAAGTTTATTTATACACCATCATCACAAAAATAAACTCAGTGCCGTGCATCAAGGAAAAGAGAAAAATGTTAATGATCTCAAACACTTAGAAATATTGCACAAAGAAGCACATAATGAAAACAGATTGAGAAGGAAAATTTAAATCCAAGTTTTAAAGTTCATTTCTGAACAATTTCAGAAATTTCACACTTCAAACAGGCTCTTCATTAGCCATATTATTTGAACTAAATGTCCAATATATGTATTTGAAAAATGAATTAAACCTTGATTTAACAGAACCAGCAGCAGAGTTCTGCATGGTCCATACTTGAAAAGCAACTCAGAAATGTATTTCAACCTAAGACCATAGAATGCCTTATAATATTGGGACTTTTATCCTTTTTTTATATGCAAGAAGGTAGTACACTATTAGACTAGTACAAACATTGTTCTAGAAGTCTGACCTACTGAAAATAAAGGCATGCACTAGTTTTTCCATCCTGTTTTCATAGGTAATCCTTTTATTCTGGTTAGGATGCTAAGGTGATGGTTAGAGTCGTTAGTTACAGACCAAAATAGCAAGGTTTCTAGCATGATCGGTTAAAAAAATTGCATTAAGTTGGAGGAAATTAATTTATATTTTACACCAGTACCTCTTCCCTGAAGAAGTATACTGTTTAAAATTATATTTTGTCACTAACATGACAATTCCTTTCCATGTCAGAAAAGGCATTTGTGTTGGGGTTTTTAGCAAACAAAAAATGCAATTTATTTTATTTGCCAAGCAATTGTTAGTTATGTAGTGATTTATATTTAAGATTTTAAAGACTTTATGGGTTTCTTTAGCTCTGAAATACGATGTAATTTGCCCCGTCGGCCACAAACATTTTGGCGTCAACAGTGTAACTCCATTTTAGCGCCTTACTTTGAAAGGCCCATGTTGAACTGATCAAAGAAATCCTGTCAAGCTTTAATCTAAAACAATGTAAGCAAAGACCTCAAATCCTGTGTGTAACTTGTGTCTGGCCCTGTGACAACATTAAATTTAGTAACTATCAACCGATGCTGACGCATGGAGGATGTTGGTATTCCTCAGCTCTTTCTGCAACACTAGCCAACAGGAAAATCTCCAAAGTATTCATGTGCTCCTTTAATCTTCACTGTTAAACCATTTCTATTGTAGTATTTTCATATCCAATCAGAAGCACAACACGGGAAACGACATTGGTTCCTGCAGCTGTTCTTGCATCTTACACAAACTGCTGTCTATGTAATAAAACGTATAACCTTCAGTGCGCATTAGCACTAATTAAGTACATGCATTTGTACTTATCTCTGTGCATTGCACAAGTCTTTAACTACACCAGCTTAAATTGATGTGACTAGCGGGATGTCGAGAGTATCTGAGCCAGGTGTGTGTACATTAATAGGTTCGCTTTGTGTGTGTGTGAGTGTAGTACAGTTTTATTGTGAGACCTTGCTGTTGTTGATGAGGGGAAATAATAAATTTTGGAGTTTAAATACTTTATCAGCTGACCAATTATTTGGTACTATAGCAAAGTGTTTTGGGTTATCATCGTGTTGCGTCCAATGTTGCTCAAGACCACGTTTCTCTGCTGGCTGCCTACAGAGGAGCATTTCAGTTTCGAGCAGCCGCATCCTAACTAAATTGACTTTAATATCCACTTAAAGCACATTTGCACTAGCAGTGGAAGCCCATGTGAAGTTTAATCTTAATTTCATGTTTCTGGTTGAAAGGAATGAAGCTCAGAGAGGCGTCTTCTGCTGTTGCAACCCATCAGGTTTCAAGAATTCAGGCCTTGTGGCTGGAGGTTTTATTTGACTCAATATTACTTTGCTATTGTCTCAAACTTGCCTGACCTTTGACACCAATAATGCATTCTGTCCATGCAACTCCCACTCACTGGATGTTTTTTTTTTCTTCTTCTTGTCTATGTTTATTCTCCATATACTTGATAGAGCTCCTTGACCAGGAGCTTCAGAAATACTCCAACCACCCTGTTTGGCACCAACAAATAAGGCACCTTCAAAGTAACTTAAATCTCTTTTCTTCCTCAATCTGATGCTTAGTTTAACCTTGAGCAAGAGGCCAAAGTAAACATAGTTGCAGCCATGTGAATAGCTGTGTTGTTATTTGTGTTAACAAGAATATTAGCAGGTGTACAGGGAAGATTTTCTATTTCTGTACTGTGCTGTGAATTTCCAGAAAGCATGGTTTTATTAAAAGAATTAAGCAACGGATATTTTTTTTATATTTTCTACTATGTATTTAATGCACTGCACAGCATAAATGCAGCATATACATTCTGTTAAATTACATTTTAGCTACAGTCATTTGTAATACATTTTAAGAGGGTTGTGGATCACAGTACAGGTTGTTTCCAGTCATGTTTTATCGGCCATCAGAATACATTTCCGGTGCTCGCGTTTCACTTGCACAAAGTCGCCATTACTGTTTGAAGGCAATACTAATGTTCTCCTTCTGTTTCTCTCCAAAGTAAATATGGACAACTTCAAGTTTCAAAGACAATAGCTGGCCAGCCTGTGCACATTTCCTTCTCCCATTTAGGAGGAAATTTTATATTGTCACCCTCTATCTCTCGTCTCTGTGTGTGCGTTCAAGTAATGCGTAAAAGTGGAGAGGTGCTGAAAGCCACAGACGCGAAACATATTCAACAATGTGGTAGAGGCTGCTCACTCTCACAGACACGGAGCAAAAGAGGAAACCAGAGCGACTGAACCGTCGAAAGGGAGGGAGTAAAAAGCCGTTTTTAAGAGGTCTGTCGGACGCACATCACCTGCGGGCACAGACTTCTTCCATTTGTTAGTTTAATAGCTGTTTTTTTTTTTTTTCTTCAGCTGAAGAGTAAACTAAAAAATGTAGGTAAGGCCAATAGTGAAAATATTAACTAAATGTGACAAACAAATTTTGAAACAAATATGGCTGATGGATGACATAAATGTTTTAACCCCTATCAATACCTAATCTCTTTTCTTTTTTTCTTTTTTTTTGTCTTTTTGTTTTTGGAGACCATGTTGTGACATCCATCACAGCTAGTTATATTAGATTGCTAATCCCTGTTGAGTCCACTAGGTGGCGGTATATGCACACATTTAGGATGCTACAGTAAATGGACTTCAGCATCCTAAAAATGTTGCTTTTACATTAACGTGTTGTAAAAGCAACACTCTAATGTGCCCCAAATTGTTTTAGCTTCCTATAACTTCAAGAGAGGAAAATATCATTTCACTTCTTCCTTGTTGTCAGTTCGATTTATTTTGATTCTGGACCTAAATTTAGAAAAACACGTGAAATGTCTGTGATCTGTTTTTCATCACATTAAAAGGCAAATCGTTCTCATTCATCAGATTACTTTTGATGCTTTCAGTTCTGGGCCCAAAGAAATACAAGAAACCTTTGCTCCCAGACGTTTACATGCGCAACAAAGAGACTTCTCCTAATATTTTACCCAATATTCACACAATATTCTACCACAAAGTGTTCACAGCAAGTAATTGCATCAAACCAACATTTGGTTTCATGTGTTCCTAGAAAGAACCAATTATGATCCGTTTTCAGCTCAGAATTTTATTTACAATCTTTGGTATTTCTAATAGCATATGAGTTAATGTCTTAAGGTTTTCAAGGCTGTTGTGCCCACAGAATCACAGATCCTCCACCATACTTCAGCATGGAGCTAAAAGAAATGAGCTTCTATTTCTACATCAATGCATATTTATACCTTAGTGAAACAGAAAATCATGGGTTACTTAAGAAGTTAATGGAAATGCTGATAAATATTTTAAAAAAGCATACATTTCAAACCGTGCTTCAGTTGCATTTACTTTTGAATTAATTGTTTGAAATGCTGATATTTGCGCCAGCACAGATTTGGATAAGAACTTTTATTTCTTACAATTAGATTTTTCTCTCTTTTAATAAATATAATCAAATTAAAAACATTTTTTTTTACTCTTCTAACGAGAGATTGGGCTATTGCAGGATAAGCTTGCAAAGTTTCAGATACTAACTATTATACAGTTAGAATAAAAGTATCTAATACCTTTCCCTGAAATCTAAATCAAGAGATTTAGAGAGAGTTTCACGATGTCTTTGAAAAGCTGTAGGTAAATGTCTCTGGATTGCATGGATCCATTCTTTAACCAAGTTTATTTTTACCAGGAAGTTGTTTGCAAGTTCACCATAGCAACTAACTATAAAGCAGACTCCTTTACTAAAACTGTCACACACATGAGGTTGAAACTTGGATTTTACAGTCCAAGATAATTCTACTTTCTTGTTTTCTTAGAAAGCACTACTTACTTTGCATTACTTTGATTCTGCTGTATGCAAATAAACCCTCTTGGAAAAAATAGGATGTTTATAAAGAAACAACCTGCTTCCTTGAGCAGACTCCACAAGGGGTCAGTCTAATGTAGAGAATAAAACAGACGTGGACCAAGCTGTTCCACCGGAAAGGTTTCTCTGTTCATTTCAAGCAGTGGAGACTTTTGGATTAGTATTCACAATCAGTTCGCAACTCTCAAATCATATGACATTGTATCATATTAATTATGCAATATTGATGGTTTGCCTTGGGCTGTTGGTTTTGTCATGGATAAAAATAAGCTGTCAAAGCATTTTCTACATGCATTTATTGAACTCTTACAGTTCAAGAATCAGTTCAGGCAGATTTCTACTTTGTCTTGTTTTTCTCAATTGAAAAAACTCACTAGAAAATGTTTACAGTTAATTTCTTTTTGTCAGTTATTAGAAAACAAGCAGAATTATATGTTTAATATGACTATTTACTGCAATTAAAATCTCCACTCAACTAAGCAAGGTCAGTTACTGCGGACAGAATGAGAAAGTCCAAAACCGAAGCCTTAAAGAAGTTTTTAACGCTTGCCTAACATTTGCTTAATTATTTTACTGTGACATCCTTTTTATATTCCCCACTGATCTCCTGTTTTGATTCTCTCTTACTCTGCTTGTAAGAGACGATCTTTCAATTCTCTCACATATATTTGAAAACACAATTAAGCTGCTTGAAAGCTGCAGTAAAATCCCTGTAATAGCTTTTATAGAATTACGTAACATGTCATGCTCACAAACAGAAAACAACAAAAAGTAAGAAATTTAGAAAATAATGTTTTTATCTTGTCTCATGTATTAAAAAAAATACAAACAAACTTTAATTTATTGCCTCAATAAATTAAACATTGGATCAGTGTATTTTTGTCATACATTTGATGCAGCGATGAACAATCAGTAAGAGCAGAGACGTTCATTTAGTTAAGGGTCAAATAAAGTCCAAATACGGCTCTAATCATATCAGCTTTCCCTAAGCCACACCCATTGTCAACATGGCATCCTTCCTGCTGCGTGTCTCACCCTTCCTCACCCACTCATTTCAATCTTACCCCCTTAAAGCCCAGACACCCCCCATGTAGCCTCTGCCTTTAATCTTCCAAACATCTTTAAACTATCCTCCTCCAATCTTCTTCCAAATGGCTGTAAATGACAAGCTCTACAAAACACACGTTTAAGCGCTTAAGCTCAGAAAAATAAACCAAAAACTTAACTGCCTTTTATTTGATTTTATAAGTAATCATTGGAAACACCGGATGCTCCCATGTATCAACCGTGAAACGTATGCGAAAGTAATTTATTATAGAATATGGCATTGAGGTCCTGTGCTTATTTGTGTCAGTCCGTAAGTTAAAGGCTCAACACAGCAGGGGATGATTCTTTATTTGGGTCACAGGAGTGTTAAAGAGTTAAACTGGAGTGAAATGGTGCAGAGTGAAGAAGAGAGTGATATCATCTCCAATAACTGGTCTGTCACCCTCGATTCTGCATGCACCCACATCTAAAGGAAGTATTTGGAGATGTTGTCATTTAGCCAAGATGAGACTTTAATGATTCACTTTCAAGGAGAGGGTGTTTTCATGCAAACTTTCCATCCAATCTGACTGAGCTTGAGTTCTTGTTAATTGTTTCAGTGGCCATTTATAGGCACAATTTTTGACATACCCTGAAAGACTTCCAACTTTAATTGCAATGAGGAATTTTGAGGAGTAAAAAATGAGAGAGAGGATTGGCGCAGTAAGAGAAAAGATGGATTGTGAAGCAGACAGAGTTTTAGCTGGACATAAACAGATATGCTGATGGGGAAAGACAGAGAGACAACCATGCTGCCAGGAACATTACATAACCCTCTATCAGGCTAGGAGTGAAGGAAGGAAGGAGAGAAAAGAGGATGGGAGGACGAACAGAGAAGAGAACGGGGAGAGAGAGGGTTTATGAATAAACAGAAGCCAGTTTAAAGTGGAGATTCAGGCACACCCATCTGCTTGGGTCAAAAAAGATATGCTGTTCAGTTTGAGTGTGGGAGTTTTCATCATAAAACTGAGCTTTTTAAGAAAAATTAACCAGAGCAGAACCTACGTGAAGATCACTGCTTAAATACACTTGAGAGCTCTCACACACGTCACCAATAAACTGGACAAAGTCATGAAGGCAGCCGTGAGTTTTAGTACATGTTTACAGTACACACAATATGTGAATTTTGCAGAGATTATAAACAAGGCCAAATCAAATCGAAGCCATAATCCATGATAATCCTATAGAAACCCCAACAGCCAACAGGTCATCCAGCTATCTAGCAGCTCAACAGGGATCCAGTCAGTCGACTGTCCAGAATGGGTTTCATTCATTTTACTGCCTGAATAATAAGTCACTCACACGAAGAGTTTTATAATCCTACATTTGTAGGTTTCTCAACACAATGTATTTTATTTGCTGCATGTTGAGACCAATTGCTGTAAAGAGATATCCTCTAGAAAGCAAAGTTTGTCACACTCAATTGAAAGATTTTAAAGGGTTGCCAAATTCTGAGTAGTGCTTGGAGTGAGATAAGATGCGGTCAGTGGAAAATATTTAAACTGGGATAGTACTTTAGATCACACATAAAAAAAATAAAAAATATGCCCTCCTGACTGGTCATATTAACATTTAATCTGGCTAAGCAGTTCACAAGATTAGGTTAAGAAGATGATGATAAAATGACTACATGTTAAGTAGAATCTCAGGATCTTTATTTTTTCTTATAAAAAAATTTTTATTTTGTGTTTCAGATAACGTCTTACGTTATTATTTGAATGTTATATATTTATTATTGGTGTCTCAAAAAAAATACTGGAACACCAATGATAGGTATTATGTGTATAAAATTGTGTAAAGTAGATAAAATCAAGTGCATGCTTAAACACAGAAGTGCTCTATTCCTGTACTTCCACAACACTATCAGGGACACAGACACAGGAAAGGATGGCTCCAATTGCTCACAACTATATAAATAAGCCAATCAGGTTTGATTATCTTGTGTGCAAATGTGAATTAAAACCGAAACCTTTTAGGGTCGTTGATCATCAGTAAATCTGGAAAAGAAGGACTAAAGCATGACAGTGGCTCAGTGATGCTCTGGGTTGCTTTGCTTCCTCTGCAATTTGACGCTTGCGGTGCAGAATTAAAGATTAAAGGCGGATTCAAATTTCAGGAAATCCTGGGAGAAAACATTATGTTGTCTGTGAGGAAACTGAACCTTGGACCTTATTGAACTTTCACACGAGCACACCCTAAGAAAGCTTAGTTTCAGAAGTCTTGGAACATACTAGAATAGCCATCATATTTCCTCAAATTAAAGTAGTGGGATCTGAAACCGGTAATTTCAACACTCAAGCCAAAGATTGGGAATTAACTGGATGTCTTTGTTCATGGGGAGTGGGATGAAGGAGTAGTGTAAAGAGGTTGAATAATTTTGAGACTCCAATAGTTATTGAAAGTGGTGTTTTGTGTTGAACTTGGAGAAACAATATGCAATATTACTTGTGTTGTACTATTAAATTTTTTTGTTTGTTTAGTTTATTTAGATCACCCAGTTTCTATATTCTACCAACACACCTATTTTTCAGTGGAGCTTAAATTATTTTCAATGTAACCAAGGGCGTAAATCCCCTCTCATTATTGGAAGAAAACAGGAAGATTTCTTAAGACCAATTTTTTGGGGGTCGGCGAGGTTCCATTGAAATGTAACATAAAATGTGGTTTAAAAAGTTTTTAAACCACATTCAAGCTGCAGGACCAAAAAAGACGAGTAATTCACATCAAGCATGTTTTATTCTCAGTAAGCAGCCTGCAGAGAAATAAAACTAAAATTCAGATCTTGCTTCTATGCAAGTTTTGTTCAGTCTGACTGATCTAATCTCTGCTACACCTTCACAAAAATTTAAGGTTCTAAATAAAAAAGCTTTAATGAGTAACTCTTCTTAATAAAATTCCTCATAAACATTGATTTATTGAAATGGCTCCCAATACAAGTTATGGCCTGTTTCAATATAACTTGTTCAGTTGCTTTATTTTTAAGCCTTTTTTTAGTTTTGTCATGTCCTGGGTGACCGAGAACAAACAAGCAGATAGAAATGAATATCTGGGGAGTATCATAATTTAAACGTAACATTTAAAGCACGAGAACTTATATAGAAAAATGTTCAGATTTTATTTTGTAGTTTTAGAGGCTCTGCATTGAAGACGGTGCAAAATAAAGGCAGCGTTCTGATTTTTCTATCTGTTCTTGGCTCCCACACACTGAACTGGGTCCACTTGCTGAGCTCCTCCCTCCCGTTTCAAACTCTAAATAAAACTTAGAGTTAAATATGAATGACATGTTTGTTAACTTTAACAAAAAAGCTTAAGTGTATGAAAGAAGCGAAGCAGCTTTGCTAATAAGGTAGCTTATCATGAGTCAGTCAAAGTAATGAAATAACGGTCTGCAGTCTGATTTTTATTGTTAATGTTTCTTCCCACTGAGCAGTGAAAATAAAATAAAATGTTTACATGTCTTTTGCTTTAAGTATTTACTTAAGTATTTACTTAGTGGAGAGTTATTATTTGTGATGCAGAGCCACAGCTAACAGCTGTCTGTGCCGTTCAGCTGTTGTTGCTCTTCCATTGTCCTAATTATAGTAGGGGGGACTTAAAAATGTATTCTTATTTTTTTTCTGAGATAAATGACAGATTTATTTCATTTTGTTTCTTTTGCCTTTTCATATTGCTATTATTTAAATGCAAATGTTTCTTCAATGATTTTATTTGGGGAACAGTTTGTAGACTTTTCCAAGAATGGGGTCTTGACCCCCCTGACCCCCCCGGGATTTACGCCTGTGAGTGTAACTCTAGATGTTGGTGAACACAGCTCTTGCAGCCTCACATTGGTCAGTGAACAGTCGCACGTGGTTCAGGAGGTGTTGATCAGCATGTGTAGATGCAAATCACCGGTAGAATAGATTTCAGCTCAATTATTGGTTCTTGTACAAAAACGGGCATAGTTTTCACGCTGGTGATTTTCTATGCATTATTATTATTATTATTAATGTCCTCTTCAATAAGGTCTGAAAATACGTATCTTCATGCTGGATACATTCTATAACTTTATCCGATAACGTCGGCTAGTCCTGAGTCGTTTCCTCGGAGGTACGTGAACGCATCAGCAGTGTCCGCTGTTTGCAGATTCTAAGCGCTCCATTCTTATTGCTCCCGGCTCCTGATTGGCTGAGCCATTCAGAAAGGGGGCGTGTTTGTGTCCTGGTACCAGACTGCTCTGCAAACAGCTGAAAGGAAGAGAGATTTCCCATCACACACACACGCTTGTCTTTACAACGTAAACACACTGCGAGGGACGAATTCACGCGGTGAGTGGCTCGTTTTCGCCTATAACTAAGATTCGAGGTGTGTCATCGCGTGGTTCGCGATGGTTGCGTGTGTTCTCGCGCTGCGCCATTATAAATGAGTGATGCCATTCGAGCCACGGTTAAAAGCGTGATTTAGGTCTCGCGATGCGGGGATGTTAATGTGGGCCTCGCATATTTCTCTGATTAGGATGCGTGTAGCCCTAGAT
Organism: Alfaro cultratus; assembly: GCA_903066825.1. Lineage (NCBI taxonomy): Eukaryota > Metazoa > Chordata > Actinopteri > Cyprinodontiformes > Poeciliidae > Alfaro > Alfaro cultratus. The sequence continues at coordinate 15,854 of CAEFZX010028326.1, forward strand.
GTTTGCTGTTGTTGCTATTTCGCATCCTAATGTCAGAAGATAGTGGGCGTGTGAGGAGGATGGGGGGATGGGGGTGGGGGGCTGTCTCATGCAGAGGTCCGTGGATTCGTGCCTCTTTGTTATGGTGGTGATGCCGCAGTCGGGATGGCACAAGACTGGCCCTGAAAAAAAAGAAATCCCGACGCTGTAGGAATAATGATGAATTCCCTTTATATCCTTTCTTTGGTTTCTAGGAAGCTATTCATGAGTGTAGAAGGTGTTGTGACTTTGCTGCTTCCCCCCCCCCCCCCCAATTTTCCTCTGCTACTGTAATATTCTTATATGGGACTAAAATAAGAGGCAGATTATAAACTATGGTGATTTTTTTTACTGCTGCACACATACCGAAGTCATAGGCCTGTTACATAAAGGATTTTTTCTGATATTACAGCAGTTATAAGAACAGCCTGGTTTTCTATAGACAGTAAGCCGACCATTATACAGTAATACCCCCATCTCCACTCTCTACAAACACACATATAGGTTGCAGACAGCTGCATGCACTCAAACACTGCGTTTTCTCTGTGTTAATACTGCTCTATCCTTGCTCATATATTTTTCCTTTCTGAATATTTCTGTGCTCTGTTCGCTCTGTGGTTGGCATATAGTTAATGGCAATGTAAACTCAACCAATAAATGGCTCGGTTTGGTTCTTTGTCAAATCTATGACCCAGTTTGTATCTATGCATTGCCATTTCTCCCCCTTCTACTTCCATTTTGTACCTATGTACTCTAAGCATGCTGAATCATTTTATTTTCATCATAGTTAAGTGTTGTTGTTTTTTTTTTTTTTAACAATTATGGAGTTCCATATTCATAAAACCATCCAATCTAATGTCATTTAAACTAATGTATATCAGAATCGCTATAATCCCATTGATCTTGGCTATGATCTCTTCTAAAATGTCTGATTATGAGTTCAGATCAAACCAAAGTATATTATATACTGGAATAATAAAGCCATATTTCCTAATATGAAAAGAATATAAAGTTATTTTACATTTTTGGCATGAATGACTAAAACTGCAAAGGCGCAAAATGGGTAAGGTTGTAAAAACGTCCACCTACTACATCATCGACATTCTGCATGGATACTAACAGGGCCAGCCGAAGGCCAAAGAAAACTAACTACAGGCCACAAAGGGAAAACTTGAATTTCTATACAGCTAGGGTAGGCAAATGCAAGTTTGATTTACTGCACTATGGATTAATCAGTGGAAGGTATGGGTAAAACAGTAAAAAAAAAAAAAAATCCTTTATACTATTTACCACATATTGTCTTCTGCTTATTAAAGATTGGACGGCAGATCCAGGAAGGGAAACTCATCCCTTTACGCAGCAACACTCTACTCCTCTCCAGCTCATTCTCAGAGATGCAGTGGCATTCCCAGGCCAGAAGGAATATATAGTCCCCTGGAGGAGCTGCTCTACTTACAGCTCTTCCCAGATGACGGAGGTTCCCACCTTTATCTCTAAGGTTGAGGCTGGCCACTCTTCAGATTCCAGCTGTGCCTGGGATCTCCTTCATACAGTCTTGAGCCATATGTTATGACGAGTGAAATGAGAACTTTGTTTTCTAGGTCAGCTCTTTCTTCACCGCAATAGACCAGAGTCGCACCCTCACCACATTAGACACTGTCCCAGTCTGTTTATTTACCTCCCCTCCATTTAGCCATAACTGCCTGAAGTAGAAACTTACCACCTTTATATTGTTCCTATGATTAATGCCAGTAAAATTGGGTGACCAGAGTTTTCATTAACTGTGTGGAACATAGAGTAGCAGAGGATGCCCCCTACCCCACATGTTGATGCGTACTGCCGTTTAGCAGAAAGACTGGATATATTTCCAGTTGCAAAACATGGTAACAGCCATGATATGAAAACTGAAGGAGTGTCGTCCATCACTCCAACTAAGGGAACTGTGTTTTCAAAAATAGCAGATAATCCAACTAAGTAATCTGCTCAAATTGTTAGATTTACTTTACTCTTTTAAGAAATGTAAATGTCTTAGGAGACATTTGCTAAGGTTGAGGCTGGCCACCCTCAATATTTGTTTAATGTTACTGCTTCAGTCAGAAATCAAAATGGCCTTACGCAAATGTTATAGTTGACATTATTATAAATGTAGTAATGTACTTTTAGCTGTAGTAGGAATAATTTTTGCTTTCTCTTTTAAATATGGGCAATAACAGCATATAGCATACATTTTGTTTTAAATTAATGTGTTGATACATTGGATATGTGAACCTCTGGTAGTTTTTGCTCAGGTTTCTAATACTATAAGGATCTCATAAAGGACCTTTGGCTCATCATAAGTAATCTAGTCAGACAAAACTTATGATGCATAAAACTGGAAAAAAATTATATTTATCAGCCTAAAGACTTTTTCTCTAAGTAATATTTTGTTGTTGAATAGGTTTCAGAAGCAATAGTTCACCTTTCTACATGGTACAATTACCCATACTGTTAAATTAATGAGAAACTACTTAAAAATTATGCCAACATAATGAAATATATCAGACTTATATTTGACTAGCATTACAACAGTAATTCTAAGAACTAAAAAAAATATTATTTTCAACTTCCAGACTTTAAAATCATTCAAAGTAACAAACACTTTGTTGTGTAACTGACATTACGACTGACTAAAGACTGTGTTGGATGTGTCATGCAAAAACATTGACAAACAATTCCTTATTTAAAGGACATATGAGTTGATATATTTGATGTTAGTTGGAAGGCCAGCTAACCAAATGCTTTTTTGGTACCTACATCTTTGAGCTGGCACTGGATACTAAAAAATATGTTAAAGTAGAAATGTTTGTATGTTTTGCATGGTGTGTTCAGAAGCACTTTACTGAAAATAGGTGATATAAATCTGGGTGAAAAACTGGAAGCGCACTTACATGGCTACACTGTTACATAAAAAGGGGTCTAATCTGGAGTTTGGTTTATCTTTTGTTGTCTTCTGAAAGCCTGACATAAGTAAAATCTTCAGAAAAGTCTGCGATCTGGGCAAGGATTCCAGTCGGGTGTTCATTCGTGGTTTTTCTTGTTATCTGACAAGCAGACCATTTGTCATTCTGTGTTGTTCATTTTAGGTCTTCCAGTTAGTTTTCTGAATTGATTTGAGTCTGTGGTGCTTTCTGTACTAGGCAGTTCTTCAATTTCTTACAATTATGTTCTTTGAGTGTTGATTTGGATCACTGTCTTCTCCTTTTCACATCAGTGTCTCACAGTAAGACACTGAACACATCCAGTGAAAAACAGAGTGAATTTAAACAGCAAGGCTTACTTAACTCAACATTCAGCAGATTAAGTCTATTTTTTTCCAGGGCTGTTTCCCTTCAGCTGCCTTTACAAGGAATCACAACTGATCTTTAGGGTTCTTCCTGGTGATAATGGTAGAATGGTACCAATTGATCCATTACCAATAACTGCATCATCAAAGCAGGCAATCATTTAGGTTGATCCTGGAGCAGGTGGACAAAAGTGTCAGGTGTGACTTGTAAAAAAAATGGTCACCAGCAAGAATGAAAGAAAATATGTACAAGACAGTAGTAGTGAGACCAGCAATGTTGACTGGGTTAGTGTCAAAGGGGAAAAGACAGGAGGCAGAACTAGAGGTTGCAAAGCCCAAGATGTTGAGGTTTTCTTTGGGAGTGAAGAGGAGGGCTGGGATCAGGAGTTAATCAGAGGGACAGTTCAAAGGAGCCTCATGGATGTGGAAAAAGAAGACATGTTAGTTGGTGTGAGGGTGGAGGATGCAGAGGATGTTGCTAAATGGAGACAGGTGATTCGCTATGGTAACCCCTGAGGGGAAAAGCTGAAAGAGAAGAAGAGGAGGAGGAGATGAAGGTGAAACAAAACTACCTATTACACTTGTACTCTGTTACTAATTGAGCTCTTCTTTTGTTGGGTGATAGAATTTTGGAATTTCAGCTTCATCTGTCTTCATCATGTCTTTTAGAGTTGCTAATGTATTGTAGGTTGTGGATTAACAATGATTCATGTGCTGCAGTTACTCAGAAATCCATAGTGAATTAATAATTTACACTTTAATTACTCGCTTTATACAAGTTTTAGATTTTACTCCGACATCTGCATGCTGTAATTACTGCTACAGCCACTGAGGGGGCTTTTCAGATTTGTGTCATCACATATATAGAATCCTCATTCAGATGTTTTTAATGATCTTAGCATCTTAATGCTTTGATTGACCCTTTGGTTTTGTATTTGGATCATTTTTGGGGTTTTGTTGTGTTTTGGTGTCCATCATTCCCAGCTGTCCATGTTCACTTCTCTGTGCTGACATTCTAATTCATTTTTTGTGGTATATTTTTTAGTTTAAATTCTCACCTGGTTCACTTGTCCTACCAATCACTTCCAGCAGTTAGAAGCAGGTCAGTTTCATTACATCCTTTTCAGCTATCGTTATGCTACCTACCCTAACTGTTTTCATCTCCTCTGTTTTGCTGTCTGCTGCAATCTATTATATTTGGTTCTCCAAAATGTCCCCCTTCCTGTCTCAGTTTTGTAACAGTAACTTTTTTTTGTGGCAATTAATTTTTATTTATTTTTATTATTTTTTTACTCCATCATGAGACTGTTTTTCTTTTTGGTCCTATTCCATCACATTCCTTGACAGGTTTTTCTTCTCAAATATAAATTTTCAAAGTGCTGCTGATATTGCTTAAATTTTTGCTTCTGATAATGGCAATAAAGTTTGGGAATTAATATGTTTGATAAAATTGGATTTCAGATAAGTAGGCTTGACCTCAGGAAAATCTCCAACTCTTTTTGTAGTACTTTTATGCTCTGTGCATGAAAATAACTTTACTAAATCATATTATTTCTCGCTGTTGTTTCTATGGCTGATATATGGTACATTGCTTTTTGTGTTTGTCAATATTCATATTCATATTTGACAGTTCAAGTAATTCTACAATTTGATACAGATCCATTGGTGGTATTTCATACTTGAATAAGTTGTGACTCAGCCATTTTTCTTTTTTCTTTTCTTTTTTGACCATCAAATGCACAGCAGTAACGATGCAAGTTTAAGAGTAAACGTGACCTTGCTGTAAATTAGAAGTTGGCTAAATTGACCAAACATAAACTTTGGTGGAAACATCAAAGGTCATGCTCTCCTGCTGACTGCAAGGCTGAGATCGCTATTAGAGCTGACATCAGACAACGCAGCAGAATGAAGGATGGGTCAGCACAAAATGTCCCTCCATCAAATCCACTAATGCATTAAAACACGTTCCCTCCTGTGCAGGACACAAGCAGGAGGTTTTCATTCAGAGTTGAAACTCTTTCTGTTATCAGAAGGAATCTTCTATGTGGAAACTTTAGGGTTATTCTAAAACAAAGGGGTTTCACCTTGTTTGACTATTAGGAATATGCTATTTTAATTATAGATTAGCTCTACTTAAAATTAAAATTTGATTATGTTACTTCTACAGTTACTCACTGCACTTATAATGAATTTAGTTTCTTTTGAGAGAGCTCTCATCTAACATATTTACCAGATTTTATGTAAATTCTCTCTAAGGGGTCTGCTTTTGAATAGTTAGGTATGATTTGGAGAACATCCAGCATTACAAACAGTTCCCTCCCACCTCCGCATGAATTTTCTCCTCTCTGGGAATCTGGATCCAGAAGAGCTTAACTGTGATGCCAATTTCACCATCAACAGCAACATATCAGACCCAGAATCTCACGCAGTATGTTTAGGTTAGGTTAAAATAATCTTTTGTTTTCAGGTTTTATGTTATCTCTTATCTCTTTTTGACCTTGTTTTATCTTAATGTGCAGTTTTGACTCTTTGGATCGCTTTGCAAACACACACATTCACACACACAGAAAACAGCCCCATTCGACAGATTTGTGCAGTTAGTAATTGGGTTGGTTGATGTGCTGACTGTCTGCACCTTTCTTTTCAATACTGATGTCCTAGATGTGCATTTATATGTATGTGTGATTGGTGTGTTGACACAGTGTGTTGTCAGCAGTAATCTAAACTGCTGCTAATCAGACACTGTGCATGCGTGTGTGTGTGTGTGTGTGTGTGTGTGTGTGTGTGTGTGTGTGTGTGTGTGTGTGTGTGTGTGTGTGTGTGTGTGGGTGTGTGGGTGGGTGTGTCGGAGCCTGTGCCCATCAAGAGGGAAGCACACAGGAGCTGCTGAGTCACCATAGGGACTGGCTGGGCAGTCATCGCAGAATTTTGTTAACTGGTTCGACTCTGAACTCACTCACTCATTTATAAATGAAGTGGTTTGTTTTAATATTTTCCTTCCTTTATTTATTTTAGACACTGTTTTACTATTATGCTATTTTAATCAAATAGCCTTTCTGCCTTGAAGAAGATATTAACAACAAATTGTTGTAGATTTCAGTAACAAGAACATTACATCAGAAATAAAGGCCGAATTAGAAATGTAAATGTTAGCAATTCAACTCCACAACCGTTTAATTTATTGATGATAGTTATTTGTCTGACAGATTTACTGGATGCTAAACCAATGTGTCGAAAGGAGAAGTTTGAATTTTGAAAAAGAAAAATTCTTAAGTAATCTAGTCAGACTACTTAAGTCTGACTAAATTATTATTATTATTGAGATAAATTAGAGCATTCATACATTTTGAAAACAACCATTCAGCAGGTAGTAAACATACTTTTCATTAGACCCACATTTCTGTATTAAATAATCTAAGAAATTAAATGTTTTATTGGCTGTAGACTGAAAATAACCATGAATAATTTATCTCTTGAGATAAATCTAGTCACAAATATTCTATGTCACTGCAAATATTTGCAGTTTTGGTATTCTGTGTTATCTTATTACACATTTCATTCATTTGTCATACTAAAAAGTACTACTCCGATATGTTTCTCTATACATTCAATCACCTTTACTTTTTGTACTGTTTTTCTGTTCCTGTTTCTCTTCAAGTTGGTAGAATTTTCTTCAGGAGACAGAAAAGCAAATGGAGGGGACAACCCACATCACTCTGCAGCAAAAATATGTTCTGTTCGTCCAGACAGAAAGTTAGATCTTCTCTGTCAAGACATTATTATAATAAATAGAAAAAAATCTCACAATTGGTTCACAGAAAATAGTGCTCACACAACCTAAGAAGCCCTTTCAGCACATGTTGCAATATCGAAACAAAAATCATAAATACAAAGTAGAATACAGAATCTAGCTAGACAGAAGTTGTCAAAATAGTTGTGCTCACTGCTTGGTGGCAGAAACATGTAATCTAAACCCTTTTGTGCTCTATGAATGGAGATGATGCTCAGCTGCATTTTTAGCCATCAACAAGCATCCTGATTTTAGGAACAGTTAGTTCCCCAGGGCCATTGACCTCTCCATTCATTGCTGTTACATCATTAGTGCAGCTTTTGGTATTGTAGGCCTACTGTGAATTATCACTGAGCTGGACTGCCCCGTAACTCTGCTGTTTCTCACTGAGTGAGGAGCTAAAATTGTTGATTTTGTTTGTTTGGCTAGACAGTAATTTCTTACACTTAATAAATGCAACAGATGACCTTGTTGAAAGTTATATTTTTGATCATGGAGTGTGGAGAACGTCCTCTTGTTTTTCATCTCTTTGTGTGCATAGTTAGAAAATTGTATGCCCTGGATTCCTACATTGTCTGGAAAAGTATGAGAAAAGCAAAAGTACTGAATGTAGTATCAACCATCTGTTTAAATCAAGAGCAGTCAATAAGTTTATGCAAGTTACAAAATGTTGTGCATTACATTTGTCACAGCCAAATGTTAGCAAAAACTTCACAGAGTCCACACCTTCTTTGAAGCGCCTTATGTGCTTTGTACATCAGATATGTACAAAGCACATAGCGTAGAACAAGGGGCTTGTTTTTACCAGGCTACTCAATGTGTGCTATGCCTGAATAAGCTTCAAACTTGGCTTCTCATCAAGTGTAGTGACTATTTGCTAAAACAAAAGGGGTGACCTTTGGCAGACCTAGCCAGATCACTCTGGAAGGACTAAATGTAAATCCCTCTGGAATGCTTTGGGATCCCCCAGAATGAGTTTGAGGGTGTCAATGATAACCTGATCTCAGAAGTTGACAAAAGAAAAAGCATGAGAATTGACAGAGACTTTAAAAATCTGCCCTGCGACAGCCTGGTGACTTGTCCAGGGTGTACCCCACGCCTCGCTGGTGCCAGAGATAGTCACCAGCCCCCCGTGAGGCAGCATGAGGATAAGCATGAATAGATGATAGAATTATATAATATCATCTCACACTATCACCAGCCTGTCAAGCCAGACGTTGATTCATTATTTTACCAATGATATCTGATCTAAATAAACTTGGGTTCTGAGTGGTCTGAAGTACTTGGTGGTGATAAAAAGCCAAACCATGTTTGAGGAAAAGATAAAATCCAACTCTCAGGCCGCTGAATATGTTGTCTTATGAAACCCCTGCACTGAAGCGATAAATAATGCAGCAAAGAGAGCAGCAGAGGTCAGGAGGCACCATTTAAGATTGGCTCATTTTTACATTGGAACAGCACTGAGTAAATCCTGTCTGTGTGATGACTGCATGGGAAGCAGGGGACCATAAAACTGTGAAGGATTAGGGGATAGATTATATGGGAGCTAACCATCGATGAGAATTGCCGTGGAAAAATTTCTTTGTGTTTGAGACCCAGTGAATGACACAGGGAAAACACTGGCGTAGACAAAACTGATGGAAGACAGCGGGATTAAAGAGGCTCAAATTGAAAGTGAGAGGAGAAGTTGCGTGAGGTGTCCGCTGTGCATACCCCTATCTGTGAAACAATGGCCCACAGTCCTTCCTGAGGCCTGCTAACAGTCTACTGTATGTCTTCATGCTGGCTGCTGGCCATGTGGTGTGTGTGTTACATTTGCAAGACAATGACAGCTTGTTTGCCTGCAGTGCAGATGGAGGAGTAAACAGAAGCAGAGAACAGAAAGAAACGGGGTTCTTGCAGTTAAGGTGTCAGGATGCAGGGTTCGTGGTATGGATGCTGATTAAAGGTATACTGAGCTCTCCATTAGTTTCCTTGATTGCCTTCATGCAGCTGTCAACTCAAAGTCAACACACAGTCAACACACAGGACTAAACAGTGGCACGCATAGCTCAAAGTTGTACATTTTGTTTGGAAAAGGTTTTAAGCGTGCCAAAACTATAAAAATATGAAACAAAAGGAAATATTGCCTTCAAACAAACAACGTCCACCAAAGTGTATAAACTCTTCCAATCAATCGGAGAGCAAAACACAGCATTTGCTTGTCATTATAGTCTGCTATGTTATATTACTTTCATGCCTATGCCATTTGTCTATGCTGCGTCAGACTTTCCTTCTTGCAAAAAATTGGATCCAGAATCAAAATGCTTTGATGCAATTTTTACTGATTCCACAACTGATTCCATGGTGATTTCTGTTTGGTTACCATTGTTAAAACAATGGCGCTTGGACTGGTTGTAGGACATCTGTGTTCATTGTTTTGGCAAAAGGGTGTGGAAAATGTGTCAATCCAATGAGAAAGAGTTAACATGTTTGCAAGAGGTTTCTTCTGCTCTCCTGAGATAGTGATGATGAAAACTGAATGGATCCCTGTTTCTTTTAGCAGGTCAAAGCAATCAAAAATAAAACCTTTATCGACCAAGTGGTACAAGCTTTAGCCTAGTCATTGTTGCTTAACCCTAGTTTTACTTTCCCAGACCTGTGTGTCATGCTAAACATGGATTACATATATGCATAAAGCCTTCATCTGAGGTTAGCGATAAACACGACAACAAAACACTAAACGTGCAAGTTGCCTGAACACTGTGTGAACTGTGGTCACTCGAATTAAGGGGAAAATCATTGGAATGAAGCAGTCACACGTAAATAGTAGCAGAATGGAGACATGGAAGGTACACAACACAAAGGTGAATAAAGGTGATCACTTTCAAATTTCTGTTTTCTCCCCTGCTTCAGGAGTATGGACCTGAGTCTGCGAGATGCTCTGGGTGGAGGTGGAGGCGGGGCTCCAGCTGAGCCCCTGCTTAAGAGAGACTTTGTGGCTTCGTTGGAGAAGGAGAGCTACGACGACAAGGTGGGAGAGACCGTTTCTAAGTCCGACTACAGACCCTTGGTGGATGGAAAGGACACCAAGAGTGGTAAGTTGCCTTTAGTGTGCATGAAGAGCTGTGAGAATGAGCTGTGATCCTGTGCCCTCTGTGAAGCTTCACTTTGAATGAACGAACTGAGAATGAGGTGGCTTATAGGCTTTTAGGAAAGTCAGCTGTCCAGTTATTTTTGCATCACTCTTTTTTTCTTTCTTCAAATACTGGGTTCAGGCTTGACTGTGGTTTCCTGCAAACAAGATTCAACATTGGGTTTTATACCTTGTAATTGAAATAAGTTTTTAAAAAGACACAATTGAATAGATGTTAAGGCTTGTAGAAATATAATTTTTTACATTTTTCCCTTGTTTTTAGTGGGTTAAAATATAAAACACAAACATAAAGTGATACACGATCCACAAGTGATGCATAGTTTTCAATAGAAAATATAAATGGCATGCCCCTTTACTGTGAGGTCACTAAATAAAATTCTTAATCAATTGGCTTAAGAAGTGACTACATACTAGATATAGTCTACTTGTGAGTCATTTATATTTAAACTCAGAATGAGTTCAGTTGTTCTGTCAAAACCTCAAAGGTCAGTCAATAAACAGCATCATGAAAACCAAGGAACTTGACCGACCTGGCGGGGGAAAAAAAAACTGTGGTGAGGTTTAAAGCAGAGGCAGTTCAAGGTCAATGTTTTAAATCACAACTAATAAGTAATTTTAAAATGTTTCCTTTATTATGATGGGTGACTCAAAACCCCTGCTCTTTCTGAAACTAGGCAGATTTAGTGAAGTGAAGTTGAGTGCAAAAAGTGGCCTGACAGTTGTAGAGATTTGTTGACACAGTGGAGATGTCGTACCCTCTCGGTGTCGGCGTGAACGATGAAAAAGGTCCAATGCTACAAGAGAGAACTGAGCTTGGATGTTAAGACTGAAGTGATATTGGAGTAAAGTGCAGGGTGGAGAGAAGGAAAACACGTAAATAGCGTGAACTGTAAAGCCGTGTTGCAACAGAGGAGGATTATCACAGCTCTTACCAGGGGAGTTGTTCAAACATCAACAGGAAGAGGGTCCTAATAGAGCGTCGCTGTTTGTATTCTGATGATTTCACATGGAGGGATTACTCTCTGTGGTGGTTTCCACCTGTCATATACTGGGTAATTCCAGCCTTTTATTCATTGGGGCATGTACAGTAGCTCTCAGTGGTATGCTCTATTTATCAAATTTAAAGATATTATAGTTGAACATTTTCTTGTTTTGCTGAGAAATATTTAGCCCTTTTTTTCATTACAAAATAACAAAATTATCTTGGTTTCTTGTCTGTCTTGGTAAACGACAGTTAGGTGGTAATAGCAATCTAAATGCAGACTTTTTCTTAACATTAGCATCTCTTTTTGATAGAATATCAAGTCAATTAAAAAAATAAAAAACATAAAAAAGTCATTAAATATTTAATATTTAATATTAAATATAATATCAGAAAATGTTAGTTTTCTTAAATTTTTGGAAAATTGAATGCAACACTCTACTGTTGTTTTTGTTATCACATTATGAATCTAGCTAGTGATTTGACTGGTTTCTAACAATGTGTTGCTTGAATCTCCATTTCAGTATAGATAAAGAAGTCTGTTGAAATATTTTTTTAATGTGATTGTGAGTATGTCATAATCTTATTTTATTAAAAATTATCAGATTACCGTAATTTCCGGACTATATAACGCACCTGATTATAAGCCGTACCCAGTACATTTTAAAGGAAAAACCATTTTGTACATAAATAAGCCGCACCTGTCTATAAGCCGCATGTGCCTACATACAGACGGTGCACAGACAGTTTTCAAAGTTTTAATAATATACCTTAGCTTTTCTTTCCAAACAGTGCCTGTGACGCGGCAGTAACAGCAGCAATACGGTAGCACAGCACTAACAGGGCTGGTAAAAGTCACTGAGAGCCTCTTCATCTTCCTCCTGTGCACTGAGACGTGTTAAGTTACATTAAACTTGCGTCTTCCTCGACACATACGTATTTTCCACGTGTCTCACTCTTACCTTTTCTGCTCGAGCGCTCCTGGCGGCCATTAGAAAAAATGCATAAATAAGCCGCATCATTGTATAAGCCGCAGGGTTGAAAACGTGTGACAAAAGCCGCAGCTTATAGTCCAGAAAATACGGTACATGGATGGACATTACTTGACCTCTGCTTATCACGTAGTCGGTTACATTCATGTTGTCTAACTATATATAATCAAAGGATTACATGAAGAAAACAAACAGTGATAGATGACTGATAAAGGAGGAACATTCCCTGACATACTAAGGCACAGCTGGCATGACGGTGAACAAGACACATTGTCAGCCCCAGGAGCTGGTTTTTGGAAAGCAGGGTGTTTTTGTTATGTTGTGAGGACATGAATATGCTTATGTAGTGACATTGCAGGAACTTGACTTGGTCAGGGGAACACAAAAAGAAAATATTTTTAACTGAGACTACTGATAAAGATTTATAGGTTTATTTAAAGTCCTTCTTAGTAAATAACATGTATGTTTCCTATTGCATAAAATGCACTGACCATCATCAAGTGCATCATCTTTGAATCTTAAAATAAATCCCGGGGACAGCAGTCCAATACACACCTGATGTGTCATATAGGCTTTAGTACAATAAATTCTTGAAATAATTAGATACACAAGTATTTACCTTTAGTTGGAAAATATGTCTATGCATATTTTATGGATAAAGATTAAAAATAAAATAAAATAATTTGTTACACTAAAATAAATTGGGAGACATGTCAAAAAGAACCCTTTTTCTTCTACTATCACAAATTTCAAGCTGGAGTTTGCTAAACTCTATAGGTACTTGAACTTTATGTGTGAGCTTTGATCAGATGAGATTTATTGATCATTTCAGCCACAAACACTGCAGGTGGGTGTGGCATGAAACAAAAAATGACTGTGGAAAAGCACTTCATGACCGCTGTTAAATATGGTGAAAAGTCTGTTACGCTTCTCGCTCAGTTTCTCTTCCATAGTATCTGGACAATGCAAATAAGAATTTGGTGGAATTGTCTAAAACCTGAAACGTTGACAATGGGTTTCTAAACAGAACGATAAAGTCAAATATATTGACAGATCAATAAAGAAATGGTTCAAGAGGCATAAATCCAACGTTCTTTCTTTCATGGATGTTATAATCCCCAGGTCTAAATCCTATAGAAATCATGTGGACAGATGAGAGATGCAGAGAGGAGACCTAGAACTATCTCAGTGTCCTCTAACCCTGTGAAATATTTCAGATGACAAAGTGTTTTTCTAATGATAAAGCTTGTAGAGAGCAGTGACAAGTAAGGAGTACCAATTAAGTGTGGGCCAGTCGTTTTAATGACATCTGTAAGAAATTTCTGGACTAATATTGAATTATTGACTAAAGTTTAGCTTTCCCTCCCCCAACTTTCGCTACAAAGTTCCCTCCAGCTGGTGGAGGAAAGGCTTTTTCACTTTTCCCCCTTTCTTTCAAGAAAGACAAATTAAAATGTTTCTTTTCAGATATTTTGTCAATTTATTGCAAAACTATTTCAAGTCCTATGCGGAAGTGAAAGCATCAGTACCCATGACTTTTTAAGATGGTGCATTTTAAAAACAAGCTACTTGTATTCGGCTACGCAGATAGCTCAGCTAACTAGCCAGCTAATATCAGCATCTTGAATTTGTAGTACTCTGTATGGAGCAGAACAAAATGTATTGGATTCAGTGGGATAAGTGGATAATCAAAATAACTGTGACTACATGTGACTATTTCTATAATCAAAATGTTATGTGTGATGAATACATTTTGTTTTATTTTTTTTCTAAAGAGTGGCTCTATTCCCCACAGAGTAAATGTACTCTATTTTAGAGGTTAGATGTTTTTTTTTCTGTGTCTGATTATGCTTCTGCAATAAAAGATGGGTGATGAATTCATTTTACACATCTTTACCAGAAGGAGCCAACAGATTTGTCTCCATTTGTAAGTGTTATTGCAAAAAAAAAAAAAAGAAATGGAGAGAAAATGTCTAAAAATATTTTCATCCATAAAAACTAATTAGACTTGTTTTCTTATGTGGATTCTGTGTACATTTTAGTCCTTTTTTTCTGCTCAAATACCTTTCAAAGTTAGATATATGACCTTGACAGTAGAATCATATGGTCTTTCTTGCAGCAGTATCCTGCAAGTAAAGTTTCAGCTGTCTGGGTTTGTTTCTGTCGTGCTGGGACGCACTCGCTTCTGCTGAGGCATGATGACACACTGCTGCTGTATACGCATGTGTTCGTGTTGCTTTTACAGTATGTACGTGTAGCACAGGTACGGGAGGACCTCACTGCGTTGACAGGTCGAGCTCTGGTGTGCATGTTTTATGACACACTGCAGCAGCATGTGACTGCAGCACCGTGTGCAGCATCAGTACCAGCAGCAGTTCGGGTGAGGCCACGCAAATAAACACATACCTCGGCTGTCGCTGTAATTAGAGTGTGTGTTTGCTGAGTTCAGCAGATATAGTGAAGTGAAGATGATGTAAGTTAAGCTTTTTTTTAGCACTTCTGTAGCAGACAGGATTGCTGATGGATGTGACATTTAAGCCAGTGGGACAAGGAGGCGACTTTTTATCTGTTAGCCCAAATGGCTTTCGGTCTCGGCATTGTGTCTCAGGTATGACCTACATTGTCTGTGATTGAGAGAACCACATATATATGATAGGAAACAGGCACAAGTATTGATTTTCTAATTTAAATACGATTTAAATATTCAGATATGGACTGTATAAAAAGACAATAGTGCCAGAAAGATCTGGGCATTTCTAGATATGTTGCTGCTCTGAATCTTAAACCACAAAAAGTAAAAACAAAAACAGCTAAACTAAAAATAATGGGGAAAAGCCAGTGTAGGGACTTTAAAACATCAGTTTTACACTGGCTCCCTGTAGCTCAATGAATAGACTTTAAAATCCTGTTAGTCTACAAATCACTGAATGGCT